>BHFT01003289.1:0-114543 GCA_004320025.1 Laticauda laticaudata | reverse complement strand
CAGAGCGGACAAACATGGAAAAGAACGGACCGGGGGAGGCCGTAGGGCGGATGGAAAGCGGATGCTCCCAACGGAAGCCTAGAGGATGGGAGCGGAGGTGGCACATCCGCTAAGGCTTCCGGGATGGAGCACCGGCAAGCAGACGCGCGGAATGGAAAGAGCGGATGCCGAACGGATGCCCCAGCGAATGAGCGGATGGCACAGCGGAATGCCAAGTGGATGGAGGCGGATGCAGAGCGGAAGCCTAGCGTATGCCTAGCGTTCACTTGCGGGCATGCGGGGAGGATGCATTGTGTCAGCCAGGGGTGGTGGTGGCGATATAAAGGGAAGGCAAAGCTCCAAGCAGGTTCACCATTCAGAGAAAGACCTGCTTCCAGAACACGCTCTCGCAGCCAGCCAGCCAGCCAACAGCACCCAACAACCATGGGAAGAAACGGAAGCCTCTGCCATCTGCTGCCAGCCCTGGCAAGAGGAGCAGCGGCAAACTCCCAACCGCCCCAAGGGGTTGTAACGGGGCCCTGACTCTGCTTCTGGCTGGGCTTGGCTGCTGCCCGGGCTCGATCTTCTGGTGCTGGCTTTGCTGCTGATGCTGGCTTCTGGAGGTTGGTGCTTCTGCCTAATGCTGCTTCTCTGTGGTGGTGTTCTGCTGGTGGCTTACTCTGCGTGATGCCTGCCTATCTAGTGGTGGTGCTAATCTGTGTGTTCTTACTCTGCTGGCACTGGCTCCTGGTGCTGGTGCTTCTGCTGGTGCTTACTCTGTTTGTTTACACTGCTCCACTTGGATGCTGGTGGCTTCTGCCTAGTGCGTTACTCTGCTGGCATGCTCCTGGTGCTGGTGCTTCTGCTGGTGCTTATACTCTGCTGGCAGCTGGCTCTAGTTCTGCTGGTCCTGCTGGTTGACTTACTTTCATGCTGCCGCTGGCTTCTGGTCCTCGCTGGTCCTGCTGAGTTGCTCCTGGTTCGCTCATGCTCCTGGTCCTGCTGGTGGCTCCTGGGCTGCTGGTGCTGCACGCCTGGGCCTGCTGGTCCCTCAGCTGTGGCTCCTGGGGCCTGCTCCTGGTGCTGTGCGTAGCTGCTGGTCGCTGCTTTTGCCTGCTTACTGTTGTTGCTGCGGCTGCTGTGGCTGGTGGTGTGGAGGAGCAGCCCTACAACCTCGAAGCCCTCTGATGAGGGCCCACATCATGGCCCTGCCCCAAAGGGAGGAAGAGGCAGACGCATGACACGGCGAGAGGGGAAGGCAATACAACCATAGAAGAGGAACATTGAGGGGAGAGGAGGTGCTGGGTGGCGGCCTGAGGGAAGAATGAGTATCTATGGCGGGATAGGGATCACCACAGGCTTATATTCGAGAACACCAAGGAAGGAGGCTCTGCTTGAGAGAGAAGGCTGTAGAAAGCCTGAAGCTACACCGGCCTATTACGGAGGGTGCTGCCTGCGGCTGTGGGTGGATTGGAGGACATGGGTTCAATCACTTGGTCTGCGGAAGCTGCACTCAAAGAAATTGGCCAGGCCGGCGTCAAAGCTGACCGGACAGAGAGACTACGTGATGGCCAAGTGCAGGCTTCTGGAGGGTGAGATCCGCCACTGAGGAGCAGCCCCTCGACAACCCTCTCTTCTCAGGCAGCCCTGCTGACAGCCAGTCCTCTTCTGAAGAGTCAGCTCCTGTGTCCAGGCAGGTTTCTGTGGAGCGTGCCACGACGGAGAAGCCCCCCGACAGGCTGTACTACCCTTGGCGGAGGCATACCGTGGAGGACCCCCTGACGCATGTGGGGAGAAAGGAGAACAGCACTTCCACCACACGCCCAACGACGCATACGTGATGCCGCATGCCAATGCTACTCTCAAAGCGTGAGAAGTGGCTGTTATGAGGGCGGCATGAGACATGGACCGGAGGGGCTGTAGTCTCCGTTATCACTGTGATTCCTCTGCTGCGAGGCGTGTGTATAGATAGACAGATGGAACAGCCGGTCATGAAGGAGACAGCGGCGTGAGCATGCCGTTCCTCTCTACAGGAGCTGTAGAATCCGACATGAACGACCGGCAGAGACGTCAGCCAAGTCCTCCCAACCGCACAGCCTTCTCACCTATGTCAACCAGAACCCTCATGACATGTCCGGACCCAGAATAGAGGTGGTGAAGGACAGGATCACGCGGATCTTTGTTCACACCTCCAACCAAGATGAACCTGGCTCCCACCCAGTTCCAGGACTGCTCCTCCACCCAGGTGATGTCACTGCCGCTTCAAGGCTTTCTACAGGCCCTGTCCTACCAAGGCTATGGCTACCAGGAGGTCCCAGCAGCAGGCAGCCCTTCAGTCCAGGACAGGTACATCGGACGCCACCAGTGCCACTGAATGCCAGCCGTGCACCCATGCCACCGATCCACCACGGCCACAGATGCACGCATGCCACAGATGCCACCGATGCAGGTCCTTACCGCAGAATGCAGACCCAGACAGCCCCACTACACTGCTCCTTCCTCCACCGCACAGCCAAGGCTTGCCTCAAGTACATCTGTCATCGGTCTTGGGGTGACACCCCATGTCATGGAGGAAGGGGCTCTCAACATCATGGGGCCTGAGACAAGCTGTCTGAGAGCTTCCCTCAACACACCCCGTCCCCTGTTTGTCCCTCTCGGGGCCAGGCACCCAGTGGTGGCCTCAGACCAAGCAGCTCCAGCAGCCAGCCACTTGGTCACTGCTGAGGTGACCAAAGCCACCACTTGTCACCTCAGAGTTGACCACGATAGAGTGCGCAGAGACCTGGTGGTTCTACCTGTTGACTTTTATTTTTGCTTTGGACACTTGACTTTGGGGGGGGTCATTTTTCTTTTACAGCTTGGTGGAAACGTTTAGAAATGGTTTAGCCTTTGCAAATGCTGTGGGATAGGTAAGGATAGCAGTGGGATGGGCAGGGATACTTTGGGATGGTAATAGGCTGTGGGATGGGCAGGGATAATTTTTTTTTTTTTGCTTTGGGATGGGTAATAGCTGTTGGCATGGGCAGGGATACCTTGGGATGGGTAATAGCTTATGGGATGGGCAGTGAATACCTTTGGGATGAGTAATAGCTGTGGATAGATAAACCTCCAGTGCAAGCATAGTGGGACTCTGATGGTCCACCCTCCCAGGGTCACGACCTATGGCCCTTTATTATCAATAATATGTATCAATCATCCACACCATATCAACATAAACACAACCCTTTATAAATGCCTGTTCAAATTGTAGCCCATCAACATACATGGCCCATCTCATCAATGATGAGACAGGCTGAAGGAAAGCATCCCTTAATCATCTACCATCCTGTCTTGCCACTCCAAGCTGCTCCAGCTGGGGAGTTTGCACAGTGGTCCCAGGAGGTTGCGCTGCTTCTTCCCTTCACGTGAAACTCTGTTGGGCCTTGCACATCCTTAGTGTGTATAAGGTTTTCCCTTGCCTCCAATGTCCCCATTGCTTGTTGAGGTCCACGAGGCTGTTCTGCAAGACTGGGTAATGGGTGCTCATGAGAATTGTGCAGGATGCAGGCAGCTTCCACGATCCTCCTCTACAGTCTGGTGGGGCATGCTGCATGGTGGTGAGAAGTACGCTGGAACCTGTTGGCCAGGATGCCAAAGCGTTCTCCAACCGAACCGCGGCTTGCCCTGGACAGCCTGTAGTTGAAAGATCCTCTCTTCACGGTTGAGGAGTCCTGGAAGTTGTAGGGCTTTGCATGAGTAGGTTCTGAAGGGAGAAGGCGTCATCCCCACGATGAAGTCAGAGGCAGCATCTTGTGTGTTCCGTTGGGCAGCGGTCTGGATCTGGGAAGCATGATGAGTTTGCGTTCCAGCCCTCGCTTGAGTGACTGGCGTTTTCATAGCCTGGGCATCTGAAGGCTGGCACCCATTTGCCTGAAAGCCATCAAATGTACATGAACTTGTAGTCAGGATCGACCATGGCAAAGGGGACGTATGCTGAAGAAGCCCTTGTAGTTGAAATACAGTGGACCCCGACTTGGCTGGAGCTTTGCAGGCACGTGCTTCCCATCTATGGCTCAACGGTGTTTGGGGGAAGTTCCCACCTCTGATACACTGCGTCTGCAAACTTTCTTCCCTCCTTCTTCAAGTGGAGGGGCACTGGAGAGCTGCCTCCAGGTATTCTTCAATGATGGCCTGCACCACCTTCTCTGACCACAATGCTGATGGTGTTATGTGGTGGCCACCCTCCAGGCCGTACTGCAATGCTCCTGTAAACAAGCTGGTCCTGAGGGGCAGGTGGCGCAGAGTCAGTGCCACCTTGAGCCAGGGTCCAGGCTGGGCCGGAAGTTGGTGCTTCTGCTTGGTCAAGCTGGGTCTTCAGCCGCTCCACAACATGGCTGGAAGCATCCTCATGGAAGTTCTGGAATGCACAAAAGGGTCCCTCAGGGCTCACCATCAGCTTGTTGCACAGTCCGTACTCTGGCTCTTCTCCCGTCCATCTTCGATACCGCCGACGCTCTTGGCCGTCCTCGCTTTTTTTTTGCCTGTACGTAGAGTTCACAGAGCTGTAGATGGTTTGCACTGTTGCAGAACGATAGATGGTGGCTACCAAAAGGAAGTGTTGTTATGATCATGGTGGACATCAATGGATTCTGTGGAAAGAGCAAGAGCCAGATGAAGGCTGCAGAGGTCTTCACAGGCAGGGGGGCTGCTGGACTGAAAGTGAAGATCCAGGTGAAGTTGCTCCCCCTTTTTATATGCAATATAGGTTTTCCCTAATGTGTCCTTTTGCATCCTCTATTGCATCCTCTAAACAGGCTAATATCCGAGATAGGTCCCCCTCTGAGAACGTTTTTTCCCATTTTTTAAAATGCTTTGTAATGGCAAGCTCATCCGCTTTCAATCCTCCTCGTCCGTGCTACTAACGCTTTGTGTCCGTTCTGTCGTCCATTTTGCTTCCTCCCTGTGTCCGTTTCCGCTGAAGCTATTTGAGTTGTGCGGATGCGCAGCGAATGCTAGGCGGATATAGCGGCCGCGTAACAGATGACAACGGATGTAGAACAGGATGTTCCCGTCTGCGTTGCGGATGGCAGAACGGAGTGGTTGGAATACATTTTCCGCTCAAAAGTTTTGAGGGCAGCTTCAAAACGTTTGAGGCGATGGAACCTCAAGTCGACAGATGCTGGACGGATAGAGAGGATGAAAAACGTATGGCAGTGAGTACAGAATGGGATGAATCGCGTTAACCAACGGATGGCAAGTGTTTCTCTCCGTTTTACATCCTCTTTCCATCCGTCGGTGCAGTGTGACATGGGCTTTAAGAAGGACCAAATAGACCAAGCAGTTAAAAATGCCAGCAAAAAACCTGTACTTCCAGACTTCCAACATTCTGTTAATGGAGCCCATACTAAAATAGAATTAGTTTATTTAGTTGTTTTTCCTGTCAGGTTTTCCTGGGAGAGCTAACATGGCTTCACTCCTGTCAATTTAAAGCAGCCTGGTTTATTTCAGACTTCCATGTGAGCATGAAAAAATCTGGAGCTTCCCTTAAGAGCCATATTATGAATAGATTCAGCATCATCAACCACTGTATCCTTCCAGACTGGCTTCAGGGTAGATACCATTTTAAAGTTGTTCTTTTTTTGTGGCTGGTTCTGGTGAGTGTTGGAGAGGGTGGAAAGTCTATCCCAGACTCCTGTAATGTGGTGTATCTTAAGGTTCATATATCTCACTGCTCCTCCTTAATATCTACATGAAACTGTTGGATGAGGTCAATCAACAGAACTAATTGCAGTATCATCAGTATGATGATGACGACAACCAATTGTACAACTCTACCCCAGGCCAGGCTGGCAATGACATTCATGTGTTGACCCAATATCTGGAGGACGTGAATGTCTGGATGGGAAGGAACAGATTTCAACTGAAGTCTAGCAAAATAGAATGGCTTTGGAATTTTGGCTCCTCTGGATCTGATGATGCATTATCTTTGACTCTGGATTAGGATTGCACATCCCCAATGGAGCTACTGTGCAATCTGGATCTGGGGTTCCTGCTTGAGTAGCAGCCAGCAGCTGAGGCTGTCAGGCCGTTGCACAAATTCTTCTTGGGTTCTAATTGTCCCCATTAATGGAAGTGAAGCATTCATTCCTACCAAGGGCCACCCTTGAAGGATACCTGTAAGTTATAGCCAGTTAGAATGGTTACTTTCAGACCTGCCTTTTCCTGAGGATATCATCTAGGAAGACCTAGGGAGCAAGCCTTCTCAGCAGTGGCCTCTCCCCTGTGGAACACTCTCCCCCCTGAGAACTGGCAATATCCCCCACTCTCCTAGCTTTCTGGAAGATGTTAAAAACCTGGCTCTTCTTCCAAGGGCTGGGATTGTGTGAGGTTGAAGTTCATTGATTCTAATTGCTTATGTATTGGAGAATGTGGTTTAGAGTGCTACAAGTTATTTTGCTTGAATGCCTGTTGCATTTTTTTATAGGTTATTGTTGCTACTATGAGTTGCCCAGTATTATAGTACAAAAGATGGGTAACCAAATAAGCCAAACAAACAAACAAATGTCCTTAAGCCTGTATCTTTTTTCCTTAAAGACACCCAATCAAATAAATATCCTTAAACCAATCCTCATTTTTTTATTTACATTTTGTGCCATATCTTGAAAATAATAAGTTGCTTTCATGAATAGTAGAGATGAACAATGCTCACACACAAGTAAAGTCCAAAATGCTTCTTTACTGTAGGTCATTTTTTTATGTGTGTACAGCCCTAATTTTTTAACAGTATATGAATAAAATATTTCTTTCAGATAGCATCAAGGAAGATAAATGTATTTTTTGCAATCAAACATCTTGATGTAAATTTACCTTTTCACCTGGCAAGCCTGGGAGTCCAATGATGCCCTCATCTCCCTAGAGTTTAAAAAAAGACTGATATATGGACTATTTTCTTTTTCCAAATATTACTTAATATACACAGGAATATCTTTTTTGTGGGAGACATACGAAACAGAGTGACAATGTGGCAAAGGTTCTAAATAAAACACAGAAAAATAAGTCATTTGCATGTCTACCTATCTTGCTTTTGGAACAACAAATGGTCCAACAGATATTCCTGATTTGTAATCCAAACATAGGATCACTGTATATCATTAAAAAAATAGAAATAGAATAGAATTCTTTATTGGTCAAGTGTGATTGGACACACAAGGTATTTGTCTTCAGTGCATAAGCTCTCAGTGTACATAAAAGCTACAGTATAAGGGATAAATCATGATCATAATCTCATAAAAATATATTCATCATAAATCATAAGATAATCAGTGATTAGTGATAATTAGTGATAATAATAGAGTATAAAATAAGCAATCAACATAAATCATACTAGAAACTAAAAAAACAATATAAATTGTAACGATACAAGCAACAAAGATATAGTCTTAAATAGAAAAGGAGATAAAAGGAAAGATGAGTGCTAAGTCTCTTTAATAAGACTAGCAAGGAACCTCCCCATAGCTCCTCTATTTGTGCAAAATCTTGGGCAAGATCAATTACTTGTGAAAAATACAGCATATATGTTCCACTCTTATTCGTGCAGTTTCTGAATATAACAGCACAATCAGCAGTACTGCACCAGTTCTGTAGACCTTATTTATTTCAAAGTGAATTTAAATAGGCTAATGGGAAAAAAATAGCACTAAGTGTATTCTAAGGACAGGAAACTTTTTAGAATCAGTGGGCACCAGAAGGCTTGGGAGATCAGTTTATAGATAGCTGTCACTATGGTCATGGTCACTCAGGGGTGAGATTCAAATTTTTTTAACTACCAGTTCTGTGGGCATGGCTTAGTTGGTAGGCATGGCTTGGTGGTCATGTGACTGAGGGGAAATGGCTTGATGGTCATGTTACTGGCTGGGCGTGGCCAACTCAACATCACTCACATCAAGGCACGCATCTCCTCGCCTGGCCTCTCGTGACTGTGGGGATGCTGCAACAGTCGTAAGTGTGAAAAATGATCATAAGTCACTTTTTTCAGTGGTCACTCCACACAAGCAAAATACCAGCAAAGGAGGAGAAAAAAAGCTCCAGAGAAGTTCCAGACACAGGAAGTCTAGTCCTGCCAAGAATGTAATAAGGGTTAACAGAGAGGCAGTTTCTGTAAGCAACACCAGAATGTTTCCTTCCTGCCTTCCTTACAGGATTAGGCCAGTAATTTCTTCTAACAACTGGTTCTCCGAACTGCTTAGAATGTTTAACAACTGGTTTTAGTGAATAGGTGTGAACTGGTAGAGTCCCACCCCTGTGGTCACTCATAAAATGCCCCTTATCATTTGCAGAGACAATTCCAAATTAAAATAGACAAAGCTGCCCTTGCTAAACTGTCTACGTTTCAGATAATGAAACAAAAGCATCCAACATTTTAAAATCCAGACCTTGGGTCCTGGAGGCCCTGGAAGCCCTGGGAGGCCTGGAAGCCCCTGCAAATAGAAAGAAGTTTCAACTAAATTCAGTCGGTCTTCCTATGCTTGCATATCCATATTCCTATCCATGAAAATGAATATAAAGTGGATTACCGGAGGACCTTCTGGCCCACGAGTTCCAGGACCACCAGAGACAAATGGGAATCCTGATCCCTCCATGTCGACCTAAAAAGTAATAGAATTTATTTGTCAACTAGTATGTTATCAGGTAAGTGTCATTTTGTTGAGGCTGTGTCTCTTTCCCTGCCCAACAAATTATAAATACTTGAAGGGAACAAGCCAATGAATGAAGATAGAAAAGATTATAGTCCTAATGACAGCCCAGTCCATATGTTCATTTCCTAGCTTGTTCAACCCTACATAAAGGATTGTGTTTTTCTTTCTTGCATCTTACTTCCTATTGATTTATATCTTGGTTGAACTGAAAACACCTGATCTAAATGTTTCCAAATTCAGTTATATTTTTTGTACTTACAGATCTGAGATGTGGTGCATATTTCTGATAGCTAAACTCTTATTTTCTTATTATCTCCCAATATTTTAGCTTTTCCAAGATTATTGGGTTTGTTTTGTCTAGTTATTAAGGCACCTGGCTAACAACCAGAAGACAGGAAGTTCTAGTCCCACCTTTGGTGTGAAAGCCAGCTGGGTGACTCTGAGCCAGTAAATTCTCTCTCTCAGCCTAACACACTTCACAGGGTTGTTGATATAAGAAAAAGTAGGATGAGGAAGGAGTGTTAGGAATGTTTGTCCCCTTATTATAAACAAATAAAGGTAGGATATAAATAAAATAAAAAATACAATTTACAGTTATGTGTGTGTGCGTGCATGTGTACACACATATATGTTATATTGTATAACATAACAAATATTATTCAACCTCAAATTCTGTGCTCTCAATGAAACATGATGTCAACAATGACACAGTCTCTCTTTCTGTGATTGCCATGATCACTGTAGCCTTTCTCTTCTCTATAGCAGCCTTTGCTGCCAAAAATATTTGTCATTTGTCCTTGGTCTTCCAGCCTACAATGATTCCCTCTAGCAGAAGTTTTTCATATTGAAGGAATAAAAAGATGAGGGGACAGATTTGTCTTTCCTGTGATCTGAGCATGGGTGGTAATCCCCTCATTTAAAGAGTTTTCCAACAAAGCTTTCCACAGAATGTCCTCCTCTCCCAATAAACTACTGCCTTAATCTTTTCTAGTCTTCATCTTTCTATTTCAGAAGCAAATAGACTCAAACAACCTTGTCCATTATAAAGAGTGGAGGGAGGCCTCCCCACTGTTGCACTAGTTGGGCGGGAGAAAGAAGCAGAAGAATCAAACTCTGATTTTACTATAAATGAGGCTTGTATTTTATACTTAGCAGTTATTGGAATTCCTTCTTAACACCTGGTTAACCTGGTTCTTGCAATAAACATATTTATCCATGAACTGCATCCATGAAACACTGCTTGCTCAATATGAGTTCTAAAATTGACCAACAGGAACTTAACACAAAATCTTGCTGGCTATAATAAATGAATTGAAGGGACATTTTCTCTGTATTTCTTCGATTTTAGCTGCCTTCTCACTCTGTATTGGATCTCAAATTGTTATAGATTTAGTCAACTTCTACAATTTCCCTATAAACTATCATGGGCATTGACAGTTCAGTACTAGCAATAAAGAGTAACAAATAGATCATACTAGAAATTACAGTGTTCTTCAGCATTTTGTACCTTGTTCTAAACCACACTCTAATGTTTGGTACTCACAAATTCTGCTGCAATGCCTGGCCCAGGGGGACCAGGCAATCCGCGGGGTCCCATTGGCCCAGGAAGTCCTGCGAGACCAGGTTCACCTGGTGAGCCTGGCAATCCTGGCACTCCTTGGCTGCCCTGGAAGAACATTGAAAATTAAAATAAGTCTATTTCTAACAAGAGGTAAACTATTCAGAGCCATATAGAATTTCAATATTGAAAGATAGGAATGCATCATGGATTTATTATATATAATCTGGTTTGGATTACATATGTATGTCTGTACTTATATGTATGTATACACATCCATGGTGTGCTCTCTGAGTTTGTTTGCTTGCAGATGTATACAGATGCCTAATTATATTATTCATCCTTACTACTTCATACCAAGCAAGGTGTTCACAGAACAAAATGTTCCTCTGCAAGCATTAAGATAAGTATATTTATTTGAACCAAATCCCAGAATTGCATCTACATTCTACGGAATGGGTAGAATCAGTTTAAAAGGGAGATGGGATGGCATAAAAAATAATTAATAAACAAAATAAATGGTGAGGATTTTGCTACACATATTACCACACATTGCTTTGAGAGTGCAAGACATTATGACTACTTGCTCAAAACTGAAGAATCCAGTCGACATTTTAGGTGTGTCATCAAAACTTGTGATGTGATACTGTGCTTATGGATTGTTGTGAAAAAGAAGCATCTCGCATAAACAAAACGAATAAGGGGAATTTTCTATGACTCAGACATTTGAGAACATATGTTGGCTTAGAAATTAAATTCATACCCTTGTATTGCATGATAGAATAAGCACGCTGAAAGGGGAAAGCAGTTGCAATAAATACAACCCACATCAGCAAATACAACCCTTTTTATATTTAATAAACTTCTGCTTTTACCTTTCAGTTTGTTAATTAACACACACACACACGCCCCTCTGAAATGTGAGTGTCAGTTTCATTAACTCAGGTTCAGGCAGATTATTTTCATGTGTTGGACTGCAGCTCCTATTGTGCCCAACTATTGGCCACTTTGCTTGGGGCTGATAGAATTTGAAGCCCACCAATTTAAAACAAGTTAAAATAGGACTCAGCAAATTAATGGAAGACCAAATGATGAATAGTTTCAGGTTTGATGGCTGTTTATTACCTTCTGAATCACAGTCAGCATATTTAAACAACACCTGCTAAGGAGTATCATAGCCATTGTCTTTGCTGTGGTTTCTGAATGTGTCTAATTAGTCCCTGCATTAGTAGGTGGATTAGATAGTTTTTTGGCCTCATCCAGCAGGACTCTTCTTATGTTCTGCATGTTGTGTTTGACAGTGGAAATTTAACTCATCTTGTAGCAGTTGTATGATTAAATGGCTGGTACATGAATCTATAAATTACGCCCACTTCTTAGAATGATAACAATGGAATGTTACATTAAATTGTAAACCTTCATAAGAAATTTATGTTGTGAAGGAGTTGAGAATTTAGGCTAACATTTCCTCATTGGGAGCCAAGTTGGCTGCTGCTTCTTCAGTTTGTTAGATGGAAACTATGCTATTTATCAGCTATAGCAATGGAAGATATGGAGGAGTAAAAGATCCAGCAAGAAAACCTAGGAAGGCCAGATACTGAGCACTTGTCAGAGATGTTTCATTGACAATACTATTGCATTAGCAACCACAGTAACTTGTTAACGAAAGCAGATGGCTTTATGAACAGAATATTAATCAAATGAAATGTGTGTACTTTATAAAATATAATGGCATGAAGATTGGAATCTGGAAGAGAGTTAAAAGTAGCTCAAAGAACCCCACCAGTATTTACTAAAGGAAGATGTTGATATAAAAGAAATTCCAATCAGGTGGGGCAATAATGGAAGATATTTCAGTCAAAATATCAAATGTTGATAATTATGCCCACATCTCACAGTGGGCTATACAGATTTTTCTGGGTTAATAATGTATTATAAAACTGCTTTTTGGCATAATTCCATTCTCTGGCACATATCTTCAGCACAGAGAGTAAAGAAAAACTGTGCAGAGTTTTATAAAGTTAACAATAGCTGAAGAAGTCCCCTAATCTAGTACATTTTGAAACCAGACCAAGCTGCTTTCAGGGTGGGAGAAACTATTTTCTAAAAAATTTATCACATAATATGTAACTTTGTAAAAATAAGATTATATTCTCCTGGATGGCAATCTTGGATCACACTTCCATTACAGACCTGTTTTGCTACCATGTCCTAAGAAGGAAGAAAATTGCATTTCTCTGTAAGTACAAAATGCATCTGTAACACAATATTGTATTCTCAGTACCTGCAACTAGAACACTTACAATGCCTTATAAGCCCTGGGCTCTTTGAAAGGGAGCATGAGCTGCAAATATGTTTCCTTCCACGGAACACTGGGATGTCTTTCAAATGGGACTGATAAAATCAGTTATACATAGCAAACACAAATGGTTAGCAGAAAAATAAAGCACCAGCCTTGACTGATCTTGAAAAGTTAAGAAAGATATGACCTAGTATGTAGTTGAATCCTATCCTATGCAACAGGCACTATAAAGATTGTAGGATAATCTGGGAATTTCTGTCTCTCCAGCCACCCACCTATCCAGGGATGGGATTCAAATTTTTTAACAACTGGTTCTGTGGGCGTGGCTTAGATGGTGGACATGGCTTGGTGGTCATGTGACTGGCTGGGCATGGCCAACTCAACATCACTCATATCGAGGCATGCATCTCCTTGCCTGGCCTCTCATGACTGTGGGGATGTTGCAACAATCATAAGTGTGAAAAACGGTCATAAGTCACTTTTTTCAGTGCCACTGTAACTTTAAATGGTCACTCCACACAAGCAAAGTACCAGCAAAGGAGGAAAAAAAACTCCAGAGATGTTCCAGAAAGAGGAAATCTAGTCCTGCCAAGAATGTAATAAGAGTTAATGGAGGGGCAGTTTCTATAAGCAACACCAGAATGTTTCCTTCCTGCCTCCCTTACAGGATTAGGCCAGTAATTTCTTCTAATAACCGGTTATCTGAACTGCTTAAAATGTTAACAACCGGTTCTAGCGAATAGGTGCAAACCTGTAGAATCCCACTTCTGCACCTATCCCACCACTATGAAGAAGAAGAGATTGATATACTAGTTTCATATTATTCCTAAGAAAACTACATGGACATATTTGTGAAATCACTAACACTGGACCCTGATTTGGTGAAATTGAAAATTGAAAAAAATTAAACACTTGCACGGAAAAAACTTAGTATATATACCTTTCAAAAATCTTACAATGTCGTAATGTTACTAAACTTGAATCAGTATTGGGACTAGTAACTCTTTCTTTAGAAAATAAGTAATCATACCTTTTGTCCAGGGAAGCCCATTTCACCTGATTCTCCCTAGAAACAGGAAAGGAAAAGACCAATGAATTTACACTAAAGTGCTAAAAACACCTTGACAAAGTAGGTAATGGCAGATGAAGTCCAGTTTCCCTGACTAGTCCTCCTCAGTGGGTACCCTGGTGATCCTGAGACTCATTGAAAAGTAAAAATACATACCGGTGCTCCTTTTTCTCCAGGTTGACCAGGGATGCCATCTTTTCCTGGAGGCCCAAGTGGCCCCTGGAAAACAGAATCAATTTTCTTTCCTCAGTTAAATCAAACTGTTCAGACATTATCTTATGCAGGATTTTTGTGTGGCTTTTATACTTTGGAAAATGTGGACATCTACATCCACAGCAGATGAATAAAGGCTGGATTTTCTTACCACCATTAGCCTGCCTGTATTTATTTTATTTTATTTTTTATTAGGTTTATAGGAGTTCAAAGCAACATACATCATTTCCTTCCTCTAAATTTCCCCCCACACTACGCCTACAAGGTAAGTTGGATTGAGAGAATGTCTGATGGATGCCATAAGTCACCCAGTGAACTTCCATGGTTGAGGCTGCACATGAATCTTATTCTAGTCCAACACCTTAACTATTAGACCATACAAAACAAATCCAACTCTCATTTCCAGACAGTTCTCAAATTCTACAAATATGCCAGTGAGACATGTTCTTCATTAACACCCAACATTCAGCATGATAAGCACAGCTGGCAAAGGGGCAAGCCTCTTCCCACTACACACACACTACACAACAGAAAACTTGCTTACCATGACAGAGTGAGGCACTGGGTAGCTTCTGGAGACACATGATATTTTGGAGTTGCACAATATTTTCTCCTTTTACTCACCGGAGGTCCTGGGATTCCTGAGTTGCCATTTCTCCCTGGAACTCCAGGAAGGCCTGGGACGCCTGGAAAGTCAGTGCCATTTGTCCCAAATCTTCCAGGTTGTCCTGGTAAACCAGGTACACCAGGAGGACCTGGAGGCCCAGGTGGTCCTTTGGGACCCTGAAATATAATAAATATAATGTATGTTCTAACTCAGGGGCCTCCAAACTTGGCAACTTTGAGATATGTGGACTTCAAACTCCCAGAATTCCCCAGCCAGCATGGCTAGCTGAGAAATTTCAGGAATTGAAGTCCACAAAAATGCCAAATTTGGAGACTTCTGGAGATCTCTATTCTAATCTAATGTGCAACCAATAAATAAATGTGCTTATTCAAGTGAATTTGCTTGCAGACACAACAGAACTGGAAACAGCCATTTGCTGAGCAAATGTTACATCATTCATGTTTGAAGATCATGCTGTACAGAGACTTTGGGCTCTCTGGTGAAAAATTAATGAAGCTATTTTTGGAGTTAGAGTATCAAAACATCTGGATGACTCAATATTTAGGAATGCCACTATTATTGCCACTCTTTCTTCCTCCCAAATCCAGTCTAATCAATGGAACATCGGTTTCCTCTATTCATACAACTTAGGTACTTACTCGTAAAGACTCCAACTCACTTCCAAAACCAGAGCCCTCCATATCAATAAATGTCTGGAAGAAAAAAGCACAGATGCAAACAAATGGTTAAACATATCAAAGCTAAATGCTATTGAAACAAAGACCTAAATAGTTCAAAGTAATATGTCCATCTAATTTCATCTGCTGTATTCTTGGTTTACATTGAGAAGAAATCCAGACAAAGAGGGCATATTAATAAAAAAAAAATGGGGGTGAGTGGGTGGAATTATGCAATTTCATATGTACTTTATATACTAAATCTTCCACTTGGAAGATTAAATGAAGAGCCAATGAGTAATTAATATTTATGTAAATTCTCCCAGAAATATTTATAATAAAGCATTACAACAGTAAAAATACAATACTATTCAAGGCAGAACCACAAATATTTTCAAGCAATTTAGAATGTTAAGCTGGGGAAAATTAAAGGGTTCTACTTAGAGTAAGGAAGGAACAGACTTAGCCGGTACATAATAATGATCCACCCAAAGATACAGAAGTGGGTTTGCAGTGTTGTAGAATGATTTTTCCCTTGTTCTCCTACCTTCTGCATAGCTCCCAACATCTGTTTCAAATTTGAGAATGGGGGCAGCAGGAGCACATGCAATCCCCACCATCCAATATTTTAATTCAGCCTATGGAAAGCAACTTATATAGATCTAACTCAGGCTAGATAATTTGGCTAAAGAGAAAAGCAGAGAACATCCTGGCAGTGCAGCATCATTTCCTGGGTGGGATAAAGCCACAGAAACAAGTTCCACTCTGTTGTTTGTTACGACCTTTTGGAACTCACCAACTTATCCAGTTTGGAACTCAATCCAGGTTTCCCAGGTGGGCCTGGGGGCCCAGGAAGACCTCTCGCACCAACACTTGGTTCTCCCTAGATGGAAAGAACAAGTTACACAGATGAGAATACTGATTACAATCACCCCTAACCTCCCAAAATGCCCCCAGAATCCCTCAGTCAAAACTGACTACTCTGAAAATGCTCCAGTAACAGTACAGCCAGATTTTAATAGCCTTAAGAGCATTTGTACCTTTTCACCTTTCAGGCCAGGTTCACCCGGAGTCCCAGGGAATCCTTGGGGACCAACATCACCCTGTACAATAAATACATAAATATGTGTTTTGATCAAGCCTAGTTAGCTGATGTTTCAAAATCCATAATTTTGTTTACCTGTACAAAAATTTGTGATCTCCCTCTAAGTCCCTTACAACCCTCAGATGGGCCTTGACCCCAATTTGAGAAACCTTGGCTTAGTCCAATATGTGAGTCATCTTCTGTCTGATACAACCGAGAAGCACTTTTCAAATATTTCAAGTAACATTTCAACATAGTTTATTATTTATAAACAAATATGCAACAGCATATCTGAGAGTGACAAACTGCATTTAGAAATACTTTAGAAAAACGAATACATTTTGTAAGAGCATTTTAAATATAATACTAACATGCCAATAGTTTACTCTTTTGGCATCTCGAGTTTTGTTTTTTATATTTCTTATGTTGGGGGGCCATTTGTGGAGATTACATTAACTGAGTTATGATACTGGGTAGTTTACAGATTTGACTGCCTAATCATTACACATTTCATTTGAATGAACTTAGAACAATCATGCAGCTTTTTTATTAGAAGACTGGTCTGAAAATGTCTATATAAAATGTGGCTTAGGATACAATCTTATTCACATCTACTTGAGAGTTAACTCATTAAACATAAAGGGAGTAACTTCTGAGCAAACTCTTATAAGATTGCCATCATTTTTCCATGAGACGCTCAGGACAGTTTTGCATGGTATACAGAATTTCTTTACAACTGTATAGTTCAAACCTGAAAAGTTCATATCTGAAATGTGAGGAAAAAACAACAGAACTTACTGGTTTGCCATCTTCACCAGGATCCCCCTAAAAAGAGCAAAATATTGGAAACAGAACTTAGGCACTTTTACACTGTTGTGATTTAATTTTCAAAACATAAGGATAATTTCCTCTGCTACCTTCTCACACTCATATGATATTTGGCTAAATCAGCTACACAGGGATAGCTCACTCAGACTTGCACAAAACATAGGAAGAATATCTTGGCTTAAAGCCCATGTCACACTGCACCAACAGATGGAAAGAGGATGTAAAACGGAGAGAAACACTTGCCATCTGTTGTAGGAGAACGACGTTGCCATTCTGTTTGGTTATAACGCGATTCATCTGTTTCTTACTCACTGCATACGTTTTTTCTTCCTCTCCTAATCCCGTCCAGCATCCGTCAACTGATGGGTTCCGTCCACTCAAAAAGTTTGAGCTTGCTCAAAACTTTTTGAGCGGAAATAGTATTCAAACGCGTCCGGTTCTGTGATCTGCTACGCGCATACAGAGAACCATCCGTTTACCATCCGTTGTCATCCATTACGCATCCGCTATATCCGCTAGAACCGCGCTGCGCATCCGCACAACTCAATCCGCTCCAGTGGAAACGGACACAGGGAGGAAGCGAAACGGACGCAGAAAGGACACAAAGACATTCAGTAGCACGGACGGAGAAAGGATGAAAGCGATGCAGCTCGCATACAAGCATTTAAATGGAAAAAACGTTCGCAGAGGGACCTATCTCGGATATTAAGGCTGTCTAGAGGATGCCGAGAGGACTGCAAAAAGGACACATAGGGGAAAACCTATATTGCATCTATAAAAAGGGGAGCAACTCACCTGGATCTCACTTTCAGTCCAGCAGCCTGCAGTGAAGACCTCAGCAGCCTTCATCTGCTCTTGCTCTTCCACAGCATCCATTGATGTCTCACCATGGCATCATAACACACCTCTTTTGGTACGCCAGCCATCGTTCTGCAACAGTGCAAAGCCATCTACAGGCTCTGTGAACTCTACTACGGGAAGAAAAGGAGGCGGCGAAGAAGCGTCTGGGTCGACAGATGGATCGGGAAAGAGCAGAGTACGGACTGTACAACAAGCTGATGGTGGAACTAGGAACGAAGACCCTCGTGGCATTTGCGAACTTCATGAGGTGCCTCCAGCCATGTTTTGACAAGTTGTGGGCGGCCTGAGAACCCAGCTTGACCAAGCAGAGCACCAACTTCCGGCCAGCCTGGACCCTGGGCTCAAGAGTTGCGCACTGACTCTGCCAACCACCTGC
The DNA here is from genome assembly GCA_004320025.1 of Laticauda laticaudata. NCBI lineage: Eukaryota > Metazoa > Chordata > Lepidosauria > Squamata > Elapidae > Laticauda > Laticauda laticaudata. Next base: position 96,314 of record BHFT01003289.1, on the reverse strand, counting down.
CCTCAGGACCATCCTATAGGAGCATGCAGTATGCCTGGAGGGTGCCAACAACCCATCAGCATTGTGGTCAGAGAAGTGGTACAGGCCATCATCGAAGAAACCTGGAGAGCTCCTCCAGTGCCCCTCCACTGAAGAAGGCTGGAAGAATGTTTGCAAGCCCGGTGGTATCAGAGTGGAACTTCCCCCACACCGTTGGAGCCATAGATGGGAAGCACGTGGCTGCAAAAGCTCCAGCCAAGTTGCGGGTCCAATTATTTCAAACTACAACGGCTTTTCAGCATCACTCCTTTCGCATGGTCGATGCTGATCTGACAAGTTCATGTACATCGATTGTTCAGGCAATGGATCAGCTTCAGATGCCCAGTATACAAACGCCAGTGACCTCAAGGAGGTGCTGGAACGCAACCTCGATCATGGGCTTCCCAGATCCAGACCCAACAAGAGTGCCCTACTTCATCGTGGGGAAAGACGTCTTCTCCCTCAGAACCTACCTCATGGGTCTCCTCTCCGCGTGAAGAGAGGATCTTCAAACTATAGGCTGTCCAGGACAAGGCGGGGTGGTGCCGAGAACGCCAATTGGCATCTTGGCCAACAGGTTCCAGGTACTGCTCACCACCATGCAGCATCGCCCACAGACTGTGAGGAGGATCGTGGAAAGCTTGCTGCATCCTGCACAATCTCATGCGCACCACTACCCAGTGTTGCAGAACAGACTCGTGGACCTCCAACAAGGCAATGGGGACATGGAGCCTGGGGATGGAGAGCAAGGGCAAAACCTGATTAGACACTAAGGATGTGCAAGGCCCCAACAGAGCTTCAGCTGAAGGGAAGAAGCAGTGGCAACTCCTGAGATTGGTGCAATCCCCAGCTGGAGCAAGTGGAGTGGCAAGACAGGATGGTAGATGATTAAAGGATGCTCCTGTCAGCCTGTCTCATCACACTGATGAGATTGGGCCATGAGTATGTTGGGTGGCCCTACAAATGAACAGGGCATTTAATAAAGAGTTGTGTTTATGTTGCACATGTGTGGATGAATGATTACAATTATTATTGATAATAAACGGCCATAGGTGTGGGCCCCTGGGAGGGTGGCCATACCTCCCACTATGCTTGCACTGGAGGGTTTATATTCCACACAGCTATTACCATCCCAAAGGTATCACTGCCATCTCCACAGTCAGCTATTACCGCATCCCAAGGTATCACTGCCAATCCCAGCAGCTATTACTCATCCCAAGTGTATCCCCTGCCCACGCCCATGCTTCATTTACCCATCCCACCAAGCAATGCAAAGGCTTAACATTTCTAAAAGTTTCCACCTTTTATTTAATAAAATACAAATGAAGCAAGTTTGTGAAGCAGAAAGATAATCTTATATAATAACAAGCTGTGTGAAAGAAAAATGACCCAAGTCAAGTGTCCAGAGCAAAAAATAAAGTTCAACAGGTAGCCACCCATCTTGGCACTCTTCTAGTCACTCGGAGGCGTCTCAGTCTCCAGGGTGAAGGGTCCAGGTGCTGTGGAGGGGGCTGCTGCTCTGAGTTGCTGGTCTGAAGCACCACTGGGTTGCCTGGCCCCCGATGAGGACAACAGGGTGATGGTGTGTTGAGGAAGCTCTCAGGGCACAGCTGATCTGTCTCAGCCCGTGTATGTTGAGAGCAGCCCTTCCTCCCTCGACATGGGGGTGTAAGCTCCAAGACTGATGACAGATGGTACTGAGCCGGGCTTGGCTGTACGGTGGAGGAAGGAGCAGTGTAGGGGCTGTCTGGTCTGCAGCTGGGGTGAGGACTGAGCGTTGGTGGCGTGGGTGGCATCGGCGTGTGTGGCCTAGGTGGCATGGGTGGCATCTAGGTGGATCAGTGGCACAGTGGCATCTGTGTACCAGTGCCTGGACTGGGAAGGGCTGTCTGTGCTGTCCTGGACCTCCTGGTAGCCGTAGCCGTGGTAGGGGAGCGGCCTGGGAAAGCCTTGGAAGGGCAGTGACATCACTGGTGGAAGAAGCAGGCCTGGATGGCGTGGAAGCAGGGTGTCAGGCTCGCTGTCGGAGGGTTGTGAAGCGAAGATCGGTGATCCCTGTGCCTTCACACACTGGTACTGGAGGGTTTTCCGACATGTTCATTGAGGGGTGGTTGACAATACGGTGATGAAGGCTTTGCGGTCTTGGAGAGATGTGGCGTTGGTGTCTGTGACGGACTGGAGAGAGCGAGATCTACGCTGCTTCCTGATGGTGTCTCTTATCTCCAGCAGGACAGTTTAGACTCTTCCCGTCTGGTCTGGTCCTCTCTTGCCTTTCTGTGGAGGTGGGGGTGGATGCAGGTTGGGCAGTGGTGGAAGTTGCCGTCTCCTTTTCCCACTGCTCAGGGGGTCCTCCACATGCTCCGCCAATGGGTGTAGTCAGCTGTCGGGTGGGGTTCTCCGTCATGGCATGCTCCACAGATACCTGCCTGGACACAGGAGCTGACTCTTTGCCAGAAGAGGACTGGCTCTCAGCAGGCTGCTGAGAACGAGAGGGTTGTGAGACGGGGCTGCTCTTCGGTGGCGGATCTCACCCTCCAAGAAGAAGCTGCACTTGGCCATCACGTAGGTCTCTCTGTCCATCAGCTTTGACCCGCGGCCTGGCCAAGCACTTTCTTGAGGTGCAGCTCCCATACCAAGTGTCATTGTTGTCCTCACCAGCCCGAGGAGCACCTGCCGAAGTGTAGCCAGGCTCTCCACCTTCTCTCTCCAAGCAGGTCCTGCTCCTTTTGGTGTCTCGATAGAGCCTGTATCACCTTCTGCCATAGATACTCATGTCCTCAGTCCACTCCAGCACCTCCTCCTCATGTTCCTCTTCTATGTTGTTATTGCCTCCTCTCCCGTTCACGCGGTCTGCCTCTTCTCCCTTTGGCAGGTTCCATACTGGGCCCTCATCAGAGGGGATTCGAGGTTGTAGGGCTCCTCCTCCACACCACCACGCACACGCAGCAGCAGCAAACACATCAACAGCAGCTAACAGAGCCAGGAACTAGGAACAGAGACCAGAACCAGGCACGCAGCAGGACCAGAGCACAGCAACCAAAGTGGCACACAGCAGAGTAACCAGCAGGGACAGCAGGAAGAGGCAGCACCAGCAGAGTAAGCACCGAGCAGGCACCAGCATCGAGGAGCTCAGCGACCAGCAGAGTAAGCACGCAGCAGCAAGCACCAGCAACCAGGCAGCAGCGCCAGCAGCAATAGTAAGCGACCAGCAGAAAGCAAGCCAGACACCAGCAGAAGCTACCAGCGAGCAAGCACAGGAGCAGCGCCAGCAGAGTAAGCACTAGCAGAAGCTCCAGGCACTAGGAGCAGTGCCAGCAGAGTAAGCACAGCAGAAGCACCAGCACCAGGAGCAGCATCAACAGAAAGCACCACCACCAGAAGCAGCAATCAGCAGAGTAAGCACCAGCCAGAAGCACCACCTCCAGAAGCAGCATCAGTAGAAGCCCCAGCACCAGAAAATCAAGGCCGGGCAGCAGAAGCCCAGTAGAAAGCAGAGTCGGGGGGAGTGGGGGAGTCCTCTTGCCAGGGCTGGCAGCAGAGATGGCAGAGGCTATCCGTTTTCTTCCCCATGGTTTTTGGGGTTGCTGGCTGGCTGGCTGGCTGGCTGGCAAGCTGTGTCTGAAGCAGGTCTTTCCTCTGAATGGTGACCTGCTTGGGAGCGTGCTTCCCTTTAATACGCCGGGGCTGACGCAATGCATCCTCCCCGCATGCACAGTGAACGCTAGGCATCCGCTAGGCTTCCGCTCTGCATCCACTTCATCCACTCGGCATCGCGCCTGTGCATCTACTTTATCCGCTCTGGCATCCGCGTCTGCATGCGCTCTTTCCGTTCAGTCACGTCCGCTTTCTGTGCACTCCCCAGATGCCTTTGCGGATGTGCCATCCGCTTCCATCCGCTATGGCTCCTATGGAGCATCCGCTGTTTCCATCGCCCTATGTCCTCTGCCCTCCCATGCCGTTCCTTTCGTTCAGGGCACTTTTGAGAGCGGATAACAACGGATGGAACATTTTTCTCGTGTCCTTTTTAGAAATGTTTTGCATCCGTCGGCCAGTGTGACAGGGCCTTAATTCTGACTGTACTAAAAAGAGTGCAACAATATAGCAGCTTAGAATGGAAGCAAAAGAGAAAAGAACAGGGGAAAATATTAGGGTTACTAATGAGAAGAGAAGCAAATGATGAAAATATCTAAAAGAAGCACCAATAGGGGGAAGAATAGAAGGGCACTCTTTTTCCTTTCAGACTAAGGACTGTTTCCCTTCTTCCCGATGATCATCTATTCATTCTCAAATCTGATAGGGAGGATATGTCAAATCTAATTCATGTGACACTGGATTTGGGGACTTGAGGGACAAAATATTCAGGCAGATAAGCAGAATCAAAACTAAAATATATTTGAAAGAGAGAATCTGTTTTGAGGACAGTTACCCGAAAGACCAAAAACACATCAAAATTCAGGTGAAATTTTCAATTGAAAATGAAAAATTCCTCTCTATGGAAGCAATCGCTAGAATACAAAACCTGACTGCACACTATTTTGTGACATATTTCTAACAGATAAGGGACAATCATGGATTTTTTATAAAAGACCATCATGGCTTCATTATATATGCCCTTAATTAAAGGGCCTATTGGAGCCTTCAAAAATAATTACCAATTAAAGGGTTTTTTTGCACTTTGAAGATTTCATTTTTAAATAAGTCTTAAATCTGGTGCATGGAACAAAAACGGAGAGGGAAGCAAATGAATAGGAAACTCATGTGAAAAAAATAAGAAAATGGACAGAACAAATTCACTAAAATCTTCAGGAGGACTATTGGCTTCTACTGTATGGTGAACCTGAAAGGTTGTATCAGTACAGATTTATTTGTATACAGAGAATGTAACCACATTTTGCTCATTCCAATGTATAGTGCATACATGTATATACATACCTATGAGGCTATTCCCTTTCAGGATAAGTGATGTTATGCAGAGAGCAGAAAAGGAGTAAGAAATAGTAAGCTAAAGAAATTCAAGCCATGAGATAAGAAAAAATAAAATATAGATTGATCTGGTTTATGCCAATTTGATTCAGCATTTCTCTCCATAGCTTTCTATCTTTTCAAACCATCTTTCCTTCTACCACATCCAATCACTGATTTGTGCATTGCTTCATAAACTCAACTTTTTCTTCTTGAGGATGTCACCAACTTCATTCAATCACAGGTGGGAGGATTTTTTGGTCTTTCTTTCAACCCATGCCTTCATATATTTATTCAATCTTTATTTATTCTCTAAGTGCAAAACTATACAACATAATTCTTTCATGCTGGGCACTCAGTATTGAATTTAATCCAGATTCATTTATAGTATCCAGGTACTCTTGATTCTTCTTTTACTGTACACATTTCTTCAGTGTTTCAGTCCTATGCTATTCAACTTACTTTTAAGCTTCTCCTGATACACCCAATTCTCATTTCCACATAACAAATAGGTAAAAACATGTTCTTACACATAAACATTCATCCATCCATTACAACAGACTATATACCACCTGTTTTTTTTAACCAACATCTGCATGCTTAAAAAAGTCTCTATATAATTTCATTAGTAAATTGTATTGAGGTACATAAATTTATCTACTTCTCATCTGTAAGCAGTTTATATTCATGCATGTTTTACTTCCATCATGTAGAACAACCAACTTTTGTCTTTAAATACATGTAAAGTTCTATGAATCCAAACTATTCACTTTATTGTATATGTATTCTAAATTGATAAATGATGATATACAATATGGTAGAACATTGGCAACAATATTGGTTTACAAGGCTGCCTTTAGGTTACAAATCCCAATTTTCCTCAGCACACTTGGGATAAAACTGGACTCTGGTTCTGTTTGTTGCATATTGGTAAAAATCTGCCCAAACATAATAGGAAATGCTGTATGTGACATGAATCCAGCTAAAGCTGGTACCCTTGGCTATACCTTGCATGAATGCCAATGTATAGTAGCAATAAATTAATGAACTCTAAAAGGTAAGCTGGTCCAACCCCTTCATACATTTCTAACTGAAATCAACCATCATATTAAAAACGTTACTTACAGGCTCTCCATCCTTTCCAGGTTGACCCTCTTTTCCAGGATGTCCTGGTGGGCCCATGGCTCCTGGGTGCTCAATAGTAGAGCCATCATGCCTCGTGATGGTTCCAGGAGGTCCTGGGGGCCCAATTGGACCTGGAAGCCCTGGAGTACCAGGCTCACCTTTTTGTCCTTTAGAGCCTGGATAGCCAAAGCCTGCACTTCCCTAAAGGGGAAGAAAATATGAAAAATGAAAACAAGACAAATATAATTTCTTCTACATTGGAAATGAACATGGGTAGGAATTATTATCTTCCCATTTCCTTCTGTCACATACCGGAAGTACTGAGACGGGCAACTTGAAGCATCTAGTCACATTGGACTTCAGCCCCCATCAGCAAAGGACTATGGGAACTATTACCCAAAATTTCTGGAGGACATCAGGCTGCTTCTCCCTTATGATAATATTAATTATTGTGTATTTGTGTTGTTTTCTAGCCTTCAATCAGAATTTATATTCATATAAGTTCAAGTACTTTACACAATACTATTTTGGAAGAAGGAACAAGATCTACTGCTACCAACATGTTACCTATACATCAAAAACGACAATGCAAACAAATATGCTGGCCTGTGAGCAAAGGCTACATAAGTATGCTATTGCCAAAGCAAAGGAAATATATATTAAATCTTATTGCATGTCATGCCTTTACCACCCATACGAATCTGATCTATGGATGCCATTTGCCCCAGAGGGGCAGGGATATGAACAATTTTCATGGTGGCTGAGAGTATGATTTTGGCAGATGCAGAGGGAAGGGGGAGGAATGGAGGCAGCTAAGGCCTTCAGTCCACCAAGGAGAAACAATACTGAATGGAAGTAAAAAGTTTTTTACTGCTAATTCTCTTTCCTAAAGGGAGGAAACACCCAGGAGACTCAAGGTCTAGACCAGGGGTGTCAAACTCATGGCCTGCGGTCTGGATGTGTCATGTGTTGGCCTTGCCCCCACCCGTGTTAGCGAAAGGGAAAAAAGTCCCAATATGTCACATGATGCCGCCATGACAATGCAAGTTTGATACCCCAGTCTGGACATAGATCCTCTTTAATATCATAGCTAGCATTATTCCAGGAACATCCCTATTTTTATTTGACTGTTTCCTTTTCTGAAGAATTTGGGTTTCCAATTGCTTATGTTTTGAGCCATCCAGAATTTAGCAATGATTATTTATTCTTTTTTGCACAACAGGCCCTTTTCAAATAATGCAGGTTAATAATTCATTGGGATAAACCTAGAAATATTTGACCTGTGTTTTGACCATTTGTCAGGGTGTTATATTGCTAATTGAGATTATTCTTTTAGGGAAATTAATTCTGGTTTGATCCCCCTAAATTCCAGGATATTTCCCCATCTTTGGTAGGTGCTTGTGGAGGCTCTTAAGCTCAATTGCTCCAGAACAGAGTATTAATGTATGTAGAGATTCTAGCACATATTTTAAATGGCAAAAGGAGAGGAAAGCAATTATATTTTTAAATGAAAGGAACTCTTATATTTCCTGCAATATTACACTAAGCATACGATGATTTAACTGCTTTGCCTTGTAGAAACAGCTCAATAACATTAGTCTAAAAATAGGACTTCTTACCAAGTTGTTAAGTAGAAAAGCATTCCATTCAATCTCATGATGGAAAGTGAGTGCTGTTTGCAACAAATATGTTAATTCCAAATTCTGCTAACACAATAAGCATCTTTCACTCCCCAGGCAAGTTCCAAGCAATGATTCATTTGGTACCAGTGGATGTTAGAGGCAAGATATTGCAACAGCAAATATAAAGAAGGGGATATCTCTATATCTCTATATCTCTATATTCTGAGTGCAAGCCATCAAACTGAGTGTCTCAGTTTTTTTAAAAAAATATTTGTTTTTGTGCAAAGAATAGCAATTGCGCATAAATAACTGCACAAAGAAACTATTGTGTTTTAGATGCAAACTCATTTGAATCAGGAAGGATTCCCTCAAACTAACGTAATTTCATTCTATCTTTTGCTGAAGCCTTGGGATTGGAAGATGTAAAAACAGAATTTGAAGGCTATGGAGTTACCCTAGGATAACTTACCCTAGAAATAAATTAATGTCTGTATGATCTAATTTTATTTTAAAAGCATGTGAGAATGCTGCCATGAGAAATAATATTATTCATGGGCCTTGTCAAACTACTATGTTTCCTGGCTATTCTACTTCATTCCTACCCACTTTCTGTCTCACAAGAACCATTTTGATGAAACCAGGTAGGCTCACTTTAGTCCAGCATTTTGTATTTCAAATAGCAGCCATATCTCTGCCAGGGACTTAGAGACATGAACTTCTCCTGCAACTGATTCCCTTTCTACAGTTATTGGAGGCATATTGCCCCCAGTCCAGTAGTAATGAAGAGACTTCTAGATAAATACAATAGCCTTTGATTTGACTGACCTGTCTCAGTTTTTATATCCCTGCCCACCCACTCAACAAATAGCTTACATTACTATCTACCGCTGACTGGGTTTGCAGTACACCAAATATTAGTCTACAATGATATTTGACAGGGATCTCTAATTTTTTTCTCCCACTGCCAAAGATGATGCACTAGCAAAGTGTATTTTGCCCAAAAGATAAGGCCAGGTCACATCGGCCGACGGATGTAAAACGTATATAAAAAGGACACAGCGGATGAGAAAATGTTCCATCCATTGTTATCCGCTCTCAAAAATGCCCCAAATTTGCATAAACAGAGCGGGACAACTAAGGAAAAGGAACGGACGGGGAGAGGACGTAGCCGATATGTTACAGCGGATGCTCCATGGAAGCCTAGCGGAATGACGTGGCATGGAAAGCGGGTAACATCCAGCGGTGTGGCTTCCGGAGTTGAGCACAGCGAAGTGGACGCGCAGCAGAAGGAGCGAATGGCAGACGCGGATGCCTAGCGGATGACGCAGATTGCATCAGCGGAACGCCTAGCGGATGCTGCGGATGCCTAGTGGATGCTAGCGGATGCTTAGCAGAGCAAAGCGTCTCAACTTGCGACATGCCGGGAGGCATGCATTTGCGTCAGCCCCGTGGATTGTATAAAAGGGATGGCCAGCTCGCAAGCAGAGTCAATATTCAGAGGAAAGACCCTGCTGCCAGACACAATTCTCCAGCAAACAACCATGGGAGAAGAGGAAGCTTACTACTCCTGCGCAGCCCTGGCCAAGAAGCACAGGGCCACCATCCGCACCCCCTGGCACTAATTCCCTTTGCCCTGCTTTTCTGCTGGGGCTTCTGGCTAGCTGGTGCTGACTCTGCTGGTTGCTGGCGGGCTGCTCGTGGTGTCTCGGTGCTGTCTTGCTCGGTGCTTACTCTTGCCTGCGTGCTGCCCTGGTGCGGTCGATGGCTTCGCTGGTCTTAGCTCTACTGGTGCTGCTCCTGGTGCTGGTGCTTCTGCTGGTGCTTAGTCTGCTGTGTGCTGGCATCCTGGTTCTGCTCTGGTGCTGCTGATTGCTGCTGAGGCCTCTGTGGTAGCTGCTGGTTGCTGTTGCTGTTGCGTGCTGGTGTGTGTGGCGGACCAGCCTAGAACCTAACATACCCTACTGATGAGTGGCCCAGAAGCAGACTGACAGGGGGAGGTAAGAGGCCAATTGCGCGATAGGAGAGGAGACAGTACTCCTTTGAAGAGGGAACATGAGGAATTAGAGTGCTTGAATCGGACTGAGGGAGACACGAGTACATCTGGCGAAGGACCAGCTCTATCGAGACACCAAGCGGAAGCAGGCAAGCTTGGAGAGAGAAGGCGGGAGAGCCGGGCTACACTTCGGAGGTTCCTCCTCGGGTGGTGGAAGCACCATGTCACACCTAGTATGGGAAGCTGACAGCCTCAAGAAGTACTGGCAGGCCACCGGTCAAGCTCACCGACCGGGAAGACCTATGATGCATGGCCAAAGTGCAGCTATGCTTGGAGGGTGTTGGGTCTGCACCACGTTAGGAGCCAGCCCTCTGTCTACACTCATCTCTCAGGCAGCCCACGAGAGGGCCAGTCGCCTCTTACTGGCCGAAGAGTCAGCTCCTTGAGTCCCAAGAGCAGAGTATCTGTGGAGTAGCCACGCACAACGAGACCCCCCTGACAGCTGCCGCCCCCGTGGTGTAGAGCGCAATCGCGCATGAGGACTCCTGATTGCTATGCTGGAGCAAGCAGGAAGGCCACTTGCCACCAGAGGACGAAACCCACACCCTACACCCAGCTCCACCCTCCACAAACGAAAGCAGGCAGATAACCAGACTTTGGAGGGACGAGCCACACTGGTGCCTTGCTGGAGATCAGGGACAACATCAAAGAGCAGTGTAGATCATCCGCTCTCAGGCTGGTATCACTCTGACTTTACCATCCTCAAACTGCCAAGCCCCTTCCTCACCAGTCAAGACCAGCCTCACTGGACACTGTCCGAAGTCCAGTACCAGGTGATCTCTAGGAGAGGATCACAGGTTTACTGCACCACTCTCCAGGCCCAGCTTGACCTGCTCACGACCCCTAGTCCTAGGTTGCTCCCTCACCCTCAGGTTGATGTCACAGCCCTTCAAGGCTTTTTCCACAGGCCCTCACCTAACCAAGGCTATGGGCTACCAGTTCCGAGCACAGGCAGCCCTTCCCAGTCCAGGGCACAGGTTTCATGCATGCCCAGGTCCACCATTGCCCACAGATTATGCCACAGATGCAATGATGCCAGTGGGACCACTAGATGCACTCGACGCCACAGAGGCCACCGACCGCCACAGATATGCCACCCACACTGCACCTCGCTCACCTGGAGACCAGGACAGCCACCACTACACTCCTCCACCCACAGCCAGGGCCTGTGCCTTCATAGAAACATCTGGTCAATCAGGCTTTGGGACTGACACCCATGTCATGGAGCGAAGGGCTCTCAAGCATCCAGGACTAGAGCCAGTTTCTCTGAGAGCTTCCTCCACCACTCAGCCATCCCCTGCTTGTACCTCTCGGGGCCAGGCACCCCAATGGGTGACCTCCAGACTACGGATCCAGCAGCAGCACCTCCACAGCTTACCTCGGACCTTACACCCTGAGACTATGGGCATGCCTCAGAGTGACTGAGAGGTGCCAGAGACTGGTTGCTAACTGTTGGCTTATTATCTTTGCTTGGGACACTTTACTTGGGTCATTTTGCTTTTTACGGTTTGGTTATAAAAAGGTTATCTTTGCTTCACACACTTGTTCAGCTATATTTAGTAATAAAGATCTTGATGAAAATTTTAAGAAATGCGTTTAAGCCTTTGCATGCTGTGGGATGGAGTAAGCGATAGCAAGTGGGACTGGGCAGGGATACTGTGGGATGGGTAATAGCGTGGATGGGTTAGGATAGCCAGTGGATGGGGCTAGCGGATATCCTGATGGGGATGGTGTATAGCAGTGGGGATGGGCAACGGATAACCTGTGGCGGATGGTAAATAGTGTGGGATAAAGATAAGCCTCCAGTGCAAGCTATAGTGGGGCATGTATGTCCACCCTCCCAGGCTTCCACACTCAATGGCCCTTTATTATCAATACATGTAATCATTATGCAACATATTCAACATAAACACAACTCTTTATTATGCGCCTGTTCTCATTGTAGGGTTCCACTCCAATCTACTGGCCAATCATCTCATCAGTGTGATGAGAGCAGGCTCGAAGGAAGCATCCATTAGCATGCTACATCCTGTCTTGCCACTCCACTGCTCCAGCTGGGAGTTGCACCAGTGGTCCTCAGAAGGTTGCACTGCTTCTTCCCTTAACGTGAAGCTCTGTTGGGGCCTGGCACAATCGACAGTGTCTATCAGGTTTAGTTTTTGCCTCCATTCACCAGGCTCCATTGTCCCCATTGCCTTGTTGGAGGTCCCAAAACCTGTTCTGCAACACTGGGTAGGGGTGCACATGAGATTGTGCAGGATGCAGCAAGCTTCACGATCCTCCTCACGGTCTCTGGCGATGCTGCATGGTGGATGAGAAGTACCTGGAACCTGTTGGGGCCAGGATGCCAAAGGCGTTCTCCACCACCCGTCTTGCCCTGGACAGCCTGTAGTTGAAGAATCCTCTTCACGGGTGAAGCATCTGGAAGTGTAGGGCTTCATGAGGTAGGTTCTGAGGGAGAAGCGTCATCCCCCATGATGAAGTAGGCACATCTTGTGTGTCTTTGGGCGGGGGTCTGGATCTGGGAAGCCCATGGTGAGGTTGCATTTCAGCCCCTCCTTGAGGTAAATGGTGTTGTATACCTGGGCATCTGAGGATGAACCCATTGCCTGAAGCATCGATGTACAGATGAACTTGTAGTCGCATCGACCATGGCGAAGAGATGATGCGGAAGAAGCCCTTGTAGTTGAAATAAGGTGGACCCTGAGTTGGCTGGAGCTTTGGCAGGCCACGTGCTTCCCATCTATGGAGATGTGGGGGAAATTCCACTTCTGATACCACTGCTCTGCAACTTTCTCCAGCCTTCTTCAGTGGAGGGGCACTAGAGGAGCTCCTCCAGGTATTCTTCACATGATGGCCTGCACCACTTCTCTGACCACAATGCTGATGGTGTTGTGTGGCACCCTCCAGGCATACTGCATGTTCCTGTACGTGGTCCCTGAGGCCAGGTGGCGCAAGAGTCAGTGCCACCTTGAGCCCAGGGTCCAGGCTGGGCCGGGAGTTGGTGTTTGCCTTGGTCAAGCTGGGTCTCAGCCGCTCAGCAACTTTGTCAAACATGGCTGGCGGCATCCCATGAAGTTCTGGAATGCACGAGGGTCTTCGTTCTCAGCTCCACCATCAGCTTGTCATACAGTCCGTACTCGCTCTTCTCGCGATCCATCTTCGGACCCAGACACTTCTTGGACGCCTCCTTTTCTTCCCGTACAACAGGTGAAAGAGCCTGTAGAGGGCTTCGCACTGTTGTAGAATGATGGCGACTGCCAAAAGGAGTGTGGCGACGATCCATGGTGGAGATGACTGGATGCTGTGGAAGAGCAAGAGCAAGAGCAAGCCTGAAGAAGTCTGCACCACAGAGCTGCTGGACTGAAAGTGATATCCAGGTGATTTCTCCCCCTTTTTATAGGAAGCATAGGTTTTCTGCTCGGTGTCCTTCTGCATCTCTAGACATCCTGCAGACATCCTAAATATCCAAGATACATCCGTATACAAACGTTTTTTCCATTTAATGCTTTATATGCGAGCTGCATCCGCTTTCATCCTTTCTATGTCCATGTTACTAACGCTGCGTGTACATTCTGCGTCTATTTCGCTTCCTCCCTGTGTACGTTTTCCGCTGGAGCAGATGTGAGTTGCGCGGATGCACAGCGGATGCCTAGCGGATATAGCGGACGCGTAACGGATGACGACGGATGTTTAACGGATATTCCTGTTATGCGTAGCAGATGTTATAACGGACGCATTGGATACTTTATACGCTCAAAATTTTTATGCCACTCAAAACTTTTTGAGCGGATGAAATCTTCCAGTAAGACGATGCTGGACGGATAGAGAGTATGAAAAACGTATGCAGTGAGTACAGAACGGATGCATCGTGTTAACCAACAGATGGCAAGTGTTTCTCTCTATTTTACATCCTCTTTCCATCCGTTGGTGCAGTGTGACATGGGCTTAAGCACAGAGTCACTAGATAGTGAGATAGAAGTCATATAAATATCATAAATAAACAAAAATAAAAATACATAAACCAACAAACAAATAAATGGAAGGAAGAAGAAGCTAAAACCTTCTGCTGAGCTCTAGCTGAAAGCGGGTTTAAGTGGAAAGGGAAAGGAACGTTCAAGTAAAAAGACAGCAAAAAGGGGAAGGGATGATTTTCTCTCCATGTTTTCCTCTGGAAAAGCAATAAAAACTAGCAAAAACTGAGGAACAACAGCAGCTCATATTAATAATGAAAATGATGAATTGGGGATGCAATTATTTTAAAGTCAGGCCCTTGTGTTTTACTTTTTAACTTGGTTTTGATATATCATTTTATATATAGTTATGTATCCTCAATGTTTTTTTTAATTTGGATACCATGAGTTCTAATCCTGCCCTACCCATGAAAGCCAGCTGGATAACTTTGGGCCAGTCACTCTTTCTCAACTCAATCCACCTCATAGGATTGTTGTGGTGGGAAAACAGGAGGAAGAAGGAGTATTAGGTATGTTCACCATGCTTTAATAAAAATAATAAAGGCGAGAGAATAAAGAAATAATAAAATTTATAAACATAAAGTAGATTATGTTTTTTTTTTCAAAAATCCCTGCTTCTGCTCAGAAAAATGATGACTTGTACATCTGCTGTCCTGGTTTACAGCAGAATTTCCAAAATGGAGAGATAAAGCTCCTTTAGGGAGATGTCACTGTTCATTTCTGTTAATTTTGGCATTTGCCATTTTTGGAGAGGTGTGTATATTAAGATTACATTAAATAGAGATGTGATGGCAAAAGATTTAGAAAAGCATTCTCCAACCTTTCTGGGTTGGCAGCCAGGTGCAGGGGGTGTGAAGAGGGGATGGTTTTATGTGATGTGCAGGCATGTGTGAACTTGTGCACACAGCTTAATTTGTGGGAGCAGCGTGCGTGTGTGCTTGCCACTCACGAGTGGGGCTGTGGTTTAGAGAGAACGCTGGTGTTGTTTATGTTCAGTGTTTTGTGGGAATTCAGCTATTCCTTTAGCATGTTGTGAACAAGGCTATTATGTTATCACGGGGTGGACAACTATGGCACCTTTTCAACCTGTGGACTTCAACTCCCAGAATTCCTGAGACAGCAGGTTCACAAGTTGTAAAGGGGCCATAGTTGCCAACACCTGTGTTAAACCATGGTAATGTTTATTGCATGAATTTAGATTTACATATAATGAAATAATTATTCGTATGTCAGATAAGTATGCCCTATATTCTCACCCCAATATTCCTTTAACACTTTTTTTAGAGGCCAAAAAAATTGTTGCAATGCTTACCTTTACACCCAGCTCCCCCTTTTCTCCCTGCAAAAGCAAAAAGCAGAGCAAAGCAGAGCAAAGCAAAGCTTTTCAGTATTGCATAATCTAAAACACAACAAAATCCAACAATCAATCCAACATGAAGCAAAATTAATTATCCTCCGAGCTGCTGTCTGAGGGAAAAGAAAGGAGCTATGTTGCTGCTAAAGCAGCTTTTTCTAGTTGAGAACATTCTAGATGTGTTGTTCTACATCTCCCATCAGTTATTATTAGCTGGATAGAACAGGTGGGAGTTGTCATCCAACAGTGGGAATGCTTTGTGTTGGGAAAGGGAACATTTAACATAAAACGAATGCAGGCATCTCTTATGAACACAAACACCAAGTTCACTTCCCATAAAGTTCACTTTGGTTCAAGAGCAATAAAAATATCAGTGACCAGATATTAGAAGGAAACAATTCTTCCTAAGAGAGGGGATTTTTTTTTTTAAAAAAATCACCTTTACAAGAAGTTGCCTTTCCTCCTGATCTCACACATTCCAATGTTTACTTCCAAATGACTTTGGTCTTGGACAATCTTTCTATCCTTTTGTTGGAAAAGTGAGAAAGTTCTACTACTTCAGATTTATGCCTTCCTCGTCAGATGTTATCATTATTTAGAGAATAGAGGCAGGTGGCTAATTCTTTTCTCTTTAGTTTTTGATTACTATAGGCAATGGCAGGAAAACAAGTTTCCCCAGACTGTCCATCTGAAATGCCTTTGTTTCCCATGCTGGCCAAGTTCTCATGCTGGCCCACCACTCACCCAGAAATATGTTGTAGAAGATTCTCATAAATTCATGAAATAATTCACTGCCTATTGGGAATCACCATTTTCTTCGTTCAGGTGGAATATCTAATGGAAGCAAGGCTCAGGATAGAGGGGCGGGAATGAAGGGGACAATTGGAATACCTTTAATAAAGGAAGAAAGAAAAGGGGGAGAGGCCGTCCTATTTTCCTTCTTTGAGTGAGCTTGATCACAACATGGTTGCCTTTCAATAAAAAGTAGGAAAGTAGAGCAAGCTGTTTATTACTATTTCACCTTTTCTCCTTTATTACTGCTGGTTGACAAAACCCCAGTCCCAGGATCTCCTTTGGGGCCACGGTCCCCTTTCTCTCCAGGGTCTCCCTTTTCACCTTTGGTCCCACCTACAAGGAGAATGAAATTGTGCAGAATTATCCACTTTGTGCAATACAGGAACCTGGAAACCAGAATGTTTGGTATTCAGAGTTAAGTCAAAATTTAAAATGAACTGAATAGATGAGAGATTATTATTGTGAATTCTGTTTTAGGGAGATTGTGTAGTACAGTGTTTCTCAACTTTAGCAATTTTAAGATGTGTGGCCTTCAACTCCCAAAATTCTGTTAGATGGGAATTCTGGGAGTTGAAGGCCACACATCTTACAAATTGCTGATGTTGAGAAACACTGTGCCAGTGCATAATCATACTATTGGCATGCATGGCATGTAAAAAGTATTCTTTTCATCAAATTAATGCATTAATTAAAAAATATATCACAAAGATTACTGACCCTTTCTGACATACTGTTAACACACATATCACACATCACATCACTGAAAGCTATGTGACATACAAAAGGCCTAGCAGTTAGCTACTATTTTTTGTTTTTTAAAAAATCCTTACTTTTGTGTAACTTCACATTTGAACTTACCAATAAACTGGTTCAAATGTAAAACTAGACTCTTCTCCACATCTCAGGTAACACATTCATTTACACATCTTTTCCTTCTCAATAAAAGGTGCAGAATTCTTTATTATACTTTGTCACCAATATTTTGGCTTGCTCTATACAAGCTTCACTTGAAGGATGTACAAGATTCTGATTACCTTTGTACTCCTTTCTGCACAGCTATGTCATAACATTCCCCACTTTTTAAAATTTTTGCTTTTATTTCAAAGAAAGTTGTATTTTAATGTTTTATATTGTTGCTTTTATATTGTAAGCCACCTAGAGTCTTGAGGGCAAGATATGAATGTAATAAATAAATAACTAAAAGTTGCATAAAGATTCCCAAAAAAGATAATAACTATAGATAGGTACATAGTTATTGAAGTTGTACTACTGTATAGAAATGTTCAATGAAACATTGAGTTGTGAACATTGCTTGTTTTCATTACATGAAAAAAACATTTTTTGTGCTTAATAGTAAATCTCTATTATTAGTAGTAGTAATAGTAGTAGTATTAACAAAAACAACAGTGTACATAGCAAACAAGATAACTATGCTGGGTTTTGTATCACAAATCATTAGTCGAACACTTCCCAAATGTTTATTGTTGTTTTTGTCATTGTTATTGTGATGATGATGATCATCATCATCATCTACTTTTTGATAATTTTTTTGCCAGTACTAGGAAACAAGAACTTACTTGCAGGAACATATGTTGGCCTCTCAATATATTCAGTCTCCTCTAACTGCACAGGTTTTTTGGCAATGGCAGGGGAAGTAACAGGTGTGGGCAGTGGCAGGTTTGACAACAGAGGAATCACCTAGAGATAAAGAATTAAATTAGACCTCCTCTTGTACCAGAGCTGGCAACCCAAGACAAATAACTGATTCTGAAAAAGTGACTGTTGGGTCAACAATTCTTCTCCTTCCCTCTTACACATGAAGGGCATACACAATGCACACAAGCACAGAGGAAAGTTAGCCTGTTGGGGGAAAAGAATGAAGGATGAGCCTGCAACAACCCCTTTACATAATTCTTCTGTCCCATCAATTGCCAAAAGTTCTCTCAATTGTTCCCACTATCAGTCTGGCAATACTGAAGAAAAATGAACCAAGGAGAATACTGGGGGAAAATTAGGATAGGGAAAAATCCCATTGATGGCACAGAACTTGGTCATAGTCTTCATGTGGCCCACAGTTAAAGGGTCTGGTTTTGAGTTTTGTGCCTTGTTGTTTTTTGCCTATTCAGATTAGTTAAGCAAGTTAATAACTAGACCCACAAACCCTGATAAGCTAAAGGTTAATTCATTTTTTAGTATGATGTATGATTCCATCCACTGTGTAGTTTGCACAAGATTTATGATTGTGTCACATTTAAACCTACACAATTGTAGCTTATTCTGTCATTGTTAACAAAATCATGCTTGGCATGATGTGTGAATTCTTTTAAACTTGATTTCAGTCAAACTAAACTACAGAGCATTTAATTTTGCCTTAATTCAGTCTATTAGGTTTAGCATTAAAACATGTTATCAATGAAAGTTTCATGTTGTTAAGATATTGCTTTTTTAATATGCAAAAGTTCACTGCATTAACAGAAGACTTGCCCACTTAACACCTTAATATATAGCACTGGAGAAATTATGGTTTCGGTTCGTAAAAACAAACAGAAAAACTAGGAATGTTTCCTTATCATTATCAGACCTGAAATTGATAAATTGTGTGAGAAAAGTTTTTTAAAAATATTTTATATTTTCTCATTTAGAAATGAAATTTTATTAAAGCAGTGATTTTTTAAAGAAAATATTGCTTCAACAACTTCCTTCTATTGTAAATTTTAGATAAAAGATTACAATACAATGTTACTGTCAGTCTAGTTGAGGAGTGGGAAGGGTTATTTTTATTTTTATAAAATCAGAATTAAACCTCATGCATGTGGGAAAAATCATATATATGGGGAAATATTCAAATATTTCATTCATTCTACATGCTTGTTAAACCTAGGTAATAAAACATTTTAAAACTTTCCAGGTTTAAAAATGAGCATGTAATTAGCTTAACAACATTGTAAAAATGATTGTACAATCAAGTCAGGTCAGTGGTTAGTAGCTTCACAACTGCAACAATTTACAATCAAAAACCTGGACTCAGTTGTGGCCATAGACTGAGGACTACTCATATGAAACAAAAAAATGTTAAAAAATTATTATATTTATGTAGTTACTTAAGCCCATGTCCCACTGCACCAACAGATGTAAAGAGGATGTAAAACATTAAAAAAAGCTTGCCATCCATTGGAAAACGCGATGCATCCGTTGTGTACTCATTGCATACGTGTTTCATACGCTCTATCTGTCAAGCATCCGTCCACTGCGATTTCATCCGTGCAAGAAGTTTTGAGCTGCACAAAACTTTGTGAACGGATGAACTTTCCGCTGTGTACGATGTAAANTCCTATGAACATCCATTTAACATCCCCACTACATACTACCCACGTCCGTTCTTTTCTGTTCTGTTTATGCAAATTTTGCCACTTTTTGGAGCGTAAGACAATGGATGGAGCCACCCCCGAAATTTTGCTCATCCGCTGTGTCCTTTATGCATATGTTTTATGTCCATCGGCCAGTGGGACAGGGCTTTTACCAAGCACATCTAAATTATATTAAAGTAACCAAAATATCTTTACACTCCCCAAGACACGTCACAACTTTTGAGCATCCCTAATGTTTGGAAATTGAAAGCTGAAAATTTTGACAAGCCCTAAGTCCCATAGCATCACTTTTAACTTACAGGATATTTGCAAATTATTTCTGAAATAAAGCAAGGGGAATACATAGAGTACAAACTCTAAAATAAAAAAAAAATTATGTCTTAAATCTTTCTGGATTGTCAAGTGAAAAATGTGTGGTACTTTTCTCACCCTGTTTGTTTTTGGCTGTTTTTGCACTTGATTGTGATTTCTATATTTTCACTCTCCTTTCACTAGAAGGAAATGTGAGCATGCTATTTCCAGGTGGATCTCCAGTTCACTATAGCACTTATCATCCTTTACCAGTCTCTATACAGTAGCTTTCTGTTGTTGTTAGAAGTTGGGCTTTGGGGATAAATTTCCACCCCTACATGCAGATATTTTCTTTTCTGCCAAGGACCGTGGCAGGGAAGCTTATGTTTAATATACATTGCGCATACTGTATTTCCAATTTTCCACAGATGGTTCTTCTGGATAATAGGTAATCCCTTTTGAATTTGTGAAAGTTCATGCATTTGAATAAAACCCATGGGTGATCATGTAGGACAACCATGTTTCTTGCCACAGGGTGGCGCTTGCGCTCTGCATTCATCACGTTTTCTTCACAGCATTAAGTGCCGGAGTTGGACATACTGTATGTCTACCATCATTTTCCACACAGTCGGCCTTTCCCGCCACATTTAGTGCTCTTTTCCTGTTCTGATGAAAAAGACTGTTGCCTTTGATATGATGCTTAAGCGTGACAGAGTAAGAATGGGATAGACTGAAATCTTTACTTAACTATGATGCTCACTGTGAACTGGACTCTTGCAGCCCAGCTTCACAGATTTGCTATGAAAGTGAAATGGGAAGAGACAATGAAGGGTATATCTATAATACTTTAAGAGCTATCAGCACATTTTCTTATTTTCCTTTTGATTATTTTAAATTCATTGCATTGTTGATTTAAATGTTTCCAATATCATGAGGAACACTTGAAGTGGAAAAGTGAATGAATGAATGAATGAACGAACGAATGAATGAATGAAGAAACAAACAAACAAACAAGTAAATAAATAAGTGGAGAAAATTAAAACTCACACTGTCTACTCTGCCTTGTATAAAATATGTTACTTTATTTATTGAGCTTGAGTCTTTGCATTATAGTGACAAGACAATTTTAAAATATTTCCATTGCTTCCACACTGATTAGTTGTCAAAAACTCTATTTAACTCTTTAAAAGACATGACAACTACAGTATATGTTTACTCACAAATATATTTCTAGCATGCACACACATAGAGAGACTCACTCAAACACAGTGTGTAATAGATCATAAGCTTTAAGATCTCCGGAATAATCACAGTCCAGCCTGAAGCCCCTGTCACACTGCACCAACGGATGGAAAGAGGATGTAAAACGGAGAAAACACTTGCCATCCGTTGGTTAACAGCGATGCTTCCGTTCAGTACTCACTGCCTCCATTTGCTTCTCTCTATCCGTCCAGCATCCGTCTATTGACATTTCATCCGCTCAAAAGGTTGAGCTGCTAAAAACTTTTGAGCGGAAAATGTATCCAACACGGTCCGTTCTGTCATGCCGTCGCTCCGTTACACGTCCGCTAATCCGCTAGGCATCCGCTGCGCATCCGCGCAACTCAAAACCGCTCCAGCAGAAAGCAGACACAGGGAGGAAGCAGAAAGGACATGGAACGGATGCGCAGCATTAGTAGCACGGACGGAGAAAGGATGAAAGTGGATGCAGCACGCAAAAAAAGCATTAAAACTTGAAAAAACGTTCGCAGAGACCTATCTCGATAATTAGGGGATGTTCCTAGAAGGGATTGGGCCATAAGGGAAAAAAGGACACCATAAGGGGGAAAACCTATATTGCCTATAAAAAGGGGGAGCAACTCACCTGGATCTCACTTTCAGACCAGCCTAGCTGCAGACCTCTGCAGCCTTCATCTGCCTCTTGCTCTTCCTACCACATTCAGTTGTCCACCTTGGATCGTAACAAAACTCCTTTGGTAGCCACCATCGTTCTAACTATCAAAGCCATCTACAGGCTCTAATGAACTCTCTATGGGAAGAAAAAGCGAGCGAAGAAGCGTCTAGGTCCGAAGATGGATCGAGAAGAGCAGAGGACGACTGTACAACAAGCTGATGGTTGGAGCTCAAGGAACGAAGACTACTCTGATTCTAGAACTTCATGAGGATGCCTCCAGCCATGTTTGACTATTGGAGCAGCTGAGACCCAGGTGACAAGCAGCAGCACCAACTTCTCCCCAGCCTGGACCTGGCTTCAAGGTGGCACTCACTCTGCGCCACCTGCCTCAGGGACCACCTACAGGACATGCAGTACGGCTAGAGGGTGCACACAACACCATCAGCATTGTGGTCAGAGAAGTGGTGCGGCCATCATCGAAAATACAGAGGACTCCTCCAGTGCCCTCCACTAGAAGAGGTAGAAGGTTGCAGAGCAGTGGTATCAGAGGTTGGAACTTCCCCCACAACATTGGAGCCATGATTATGGAAGCACGTGCGCTTGCAGAAGCTCAGCCAAGTCGGGGTCCACTTATTTCAACTACAAAGGTTCTTCTTAGCATCGTCCTCTTCGCCATGGTCAATGCTGACTAAAAGTTCATGTATATCGATGCTTCAGGCACAGCTCATGTTCAGATGCCCAATATACAACGCCAGTCATTCTCAATAGGAGGCTGGAATGCAACCTCATCATGGGCTTTCCCATATCCAGCCCTGCCCATATTACAACAAGATGTTGCCCTACTTCATCGTGGGGATGCCGCCTTCTCCCTCACAACCTACCTCATGAAGCCCTACACCTCCAAATACCTCACCCGTGAAGAGAGGATCTTCAAACTACTAGCTGTCCAGGGCAAGGCGGTGTGTGGAGAACGCCATTGGCATCTTGGCCAACAGGTTCCAGGTATCTCACTATCCATGCAGCATTGCCCACAGATTGTGAGTTGTGGAAGCTTGCTGTTGCATCCTCCACAATCTCATGCGCACTCCGCTACGTCCAGTCTTGCAGAACAGCTCATGGACATCCAACTAAGCAATGGGGGACATGGAGCCTGGGGATTGGAGCAAGCAAAACCTGATAGACACAGAGCCTCACGTAAGTGAATAAGCAGCGCAACTCCTATACACTGGATGCTTAACTCCCTATGGAGCAGTGGAGTGCAAGACAGTATGGTAGATGCTTAATGGATGCTTCTATGCCAGTGTCTCATCACACTGATGAGATTGGGCCATGTATGTTGGTGGGCCTACAATGAACAGAGCATTTAATAAAGAGTTGTTTATGTTGACATGTGTGGATCAATGTATTACATTAGTATTGATATGAAGGCCATATGTGTGGCACCTGGAGGGTGACCAAAACAGTCCCACTATGCTTGCACTGGAGGTTTATCTATCCCACAGCTATCTCACCCCACCCACAGCTATCTCAACCCATCCACAGCTATCTTAACCCATCCCGGTATCCCTGCCCATCCCACAGCTATTACCCATCCCAAAGGTATCCCTGCCACCCCAATGCTATCCTTACCCATCCCACAAGCATGCAAAGGCTTAAACCATTTCTAAAAGTTTCCACCAAGACTTTATTTAATAAAATAAATGAGGCAAGTGCGTGAAGCAAGATAGTCTTTATTAATTAGAAGCTGTAAAAGAAAAATGACCCAAGTCAAGTGTCTAAATAAAGTCTACAGGGTAGCCACCCAGTCTCTGGCACTCTTATAGGTCACTTGGAGGTGTGCCCAGTCTCAGGGGTGAAGGGTCCAGGTGCTGTGGAGGTGCTGCTGCTGGAGTGCTGGTCTGAAGCCCCACTGGGGTGCCGGCCCCGAGAGGACAAAAGCTGACGGTGTGTTGAGGAAGGCTCTCAGACAGCTGGCTCAGCCCCATGATGTTAGAGCCTCCTTCCTCCATTCCATGAGTGTCAGTCCAATACCGACGACAGATTACTGATGCCGGGGCTTGCTGTGGGGTGGAGAGAAGGAGCAGTGTAGCGGGGCTGTCTGGTCTGCAGCTGTGTGAAGACTGGCCGTGAGGTGCATCGGTGTCATCCGTGGATCAGTGGCGTGTAGGTGGCATCGTTGGCATCAGTGGGAACCGGTTGGCGTCCGATGAGCCTGTGCTTGGACTGGGAAGGCTGCTGCTGCCTGTGCTGCTGGACCTTTTCCTTGTAGCCATAGGCCTGGTAGCGTGAGGCCTGTGGAAAGCTTTGGAATGGAGTGACCATCACTCTGGGGTGGAGGAGTAACCTGGACTTGGGTGGGAGCAGGTTCCTCTGGATCTGAGAGGGTACTGGCGGTTCCGCCATGTCCATGAGGGTCTGGTTGACATAGGGAGGAAGGGCTTGCGGTTGGAGGATGAGGAGTCGTGTGGGCCAGCTGAGAGAGGAGATCTATGCTGCTCCGGATGGTGTCCCTGCATCTCCAGCAGGACAGTGTGGCTCTGCCCCTCTGCTGTCTGGCTCTCTGCCTTTTCTGTGGATGGAGCTGGGGTGGATGTGGGTAGGACTGTGGTGTGAAGTGCCGTCTCCTTTTTCTCCACTGTGCCAGGGAAGGTCTCCACGCGCTCCGCCATGGTTAAAACAACTGTCCGCGGAGTTCTCCGCTTGTGGGACGCTCCACAGAAACCTGCCTGAAGACAGGAGCTGACTCTCGGCCGAAGAGGACTGGCTCTCAGCAGGTTGCCGGAAAGAGAGGGTTTTGAGAGGGCTGGCTCCTCTGGCGGATCTCAACCTCCAGAAGCTGCACCTGGCCATCACGTAGGTCTCTCTGTCTGTCAGCTTGACCGTAGCCTGGCCAGATTTCTTAGGTGCAGCTTCCCGTACCAGGTGTGCATATGTTTCCACCAGCCGAGGAGCATCTCGAAGTGTAGCCCAGACTCTCAGCCTTCTCTCTCAAGCAGCCTGCTTCCTTTTGTGTCCCTGTAGAGCCTGTGTCCCTTCCACCATAGTCATTCTCCCTCAGCCACTCCAGCACATCATCCTCGTGTTCCTCCTCAATGGAGTTTTGCCTCCTCTCCCTGTCTCGCATATGCCTCTTCCTCCTTTTGGCAGGACCAGATGGGCCCTCATCAGAGGGCTTCCAGGTGTTGGGAACTGCTCCTCCACACCACCAGCAGCAGCAGCACCAGCAGGATCAGCAGCAGCAGGCACCAGCACCAGCACCAGCAGGATCATCATCATCATCAGCAGCAGCAGCAGCAGCAGGACAGGATCAGCAGCAGCAGAGGAAGCACCAACAGCACCAGCAGCACAGGAGCACCAGCAGTACCAGGAGCACCAGCAGGATGAGCAGGATGAGCAAGACCAGGAGCACAAGCAGGACCAGCAGACAAGCAAGACTAGGAGCACGAGCACAGGAGGGGCAGACCAGCAGGACGAGCAGGTCTAGGAGCAGCTACACCAGAGTAAGCACCAGCAGAAGCACCACTGCAGAAGCAGTATCATCAGCTCCTCCAGAAACCAGCATCAGCAGAAGCCCCAGCACCAGGAGCAGTGCCAGCAAGAGTAAGCACCAGCAGAAGCACCACTGCCATAAGCATCATCAGCTCCTCCAGGAAGCAGAAGCAGCAGAAGCCCCAGCCCCAGAAAGAGCGAGCCCGTGCTGCAGAAGCCCCAGCAGAAACAGAGTAGGGCCAGTGGGTGGAGGGGTGGCCCTGTCCCTCTTGCCAGGTCTGGCAGCAGATGGCTGAGGGCTTCCTCTTCTTCCCCATGGTTGTGTGGGTTGCTGGCTGGCATCAAGGCTGGCAGGCAGGCAGGCACCCAAGGCTGGCAGGCAGGCAGGCAGGCAGCAAGGCTGACAGCAAGGCTGCAGGATGGCAAGCAGCAAGGCTGGCAGGCAGGCATGCAGGGCAGGCTGGCAAGGCACTCGCATGTGTCTGGAAGCAGGTCTTTCCTCTGAATGGTGTACCTGCTTGGGAGCTGCCTCCCTTTTATATCCGCGGGGCTTATGCAATGCATCTCCCCGCGTGCGCAGTGAACGCTAGGCATCCGCTAGGCATCCGCTAGGCACCGCTAGGCATCGCTAGGCATGCCGCTAGGCATCCGCTAGGCATCCGCTAGGCTTCCGCTGTGCATCCGCTTCATCCGCTTGGCATCCGCTGTGCATCCACTTCATCCGCTGGGCTTCCGTTCCGCATCCGCTGTATCCGTTCCGCATCCGCTTTGCTGCGGCCCCCCGAAAGCCTAGCGGATGTGCCATCCGCCTCCATCTGCTTCCATCTGCTAGGCTTCCATTCCGCATGTGCTTTCCATCTGCCCTGCGGTCTCCCCCTGTCCTTTCCTGTTCCGTGTTATCCGCTCTGGTTATGCAAAATTTTTGCCCGTTTGAGAATGGATAACAATGGATGGAACATTTTTCTCGTCCGCTGTGTCCTTTTTACTAACGTTTTGCATCCGTCAGCCAGTGTGACAGGGCCTTTACATATTACAATCTGTGAATTCAATAATTAATCAATAAATGGACATTGGAGGAGCCGTGGAACCGTGGAAGTTGACTTTATGCGTAAGCCATACGTGTTTATTATGGCTGTGTGTTACACATCCCTTCTCATATTTAATCATATTAAATTGTGTTCAGAATAGATGCACACATTGAAGCTACTTGTGTCAAATATATAGAATATAAAAATAATTTAAGCCCATGTCACACTGCCCAATGGATGCAAAAAGGACACAGCGGACGAGCAAAATGTCCCATCCGTTGTTATCCGCTCTCAAAAGGGGCAAAAAATTTGCATAACGGAGCGGATAACACGGACGCATGGAGGACGCAGAGCAGGATGCAGAGCGGATGCGGAACGGAAGCCAGCGATGAAAGCGGATGGGAGCGGATGGCAACGTCCGCTAGGCTTCCGGGAGGTGCAGCAAAGCGGACGCGGAATGGATGAAGTGGATGCAAAGCGGAGCGGAACAGATGAAGCGGATGCACAGCGGAATGCACAGCGGAAGCCTAATGGATGCCTGGCGTTAATTGCGCATGCGGGGAGGATGCATTGCGGTCAGCCCCGTGGATATAACGGAAGCAGCTCAGAAGCAGGTCGCCATTCGAGAGGAAAGACCTGCTGCCCGGACGGATTGGCTGCCTTGCCTGCCCTGCCTGCATGTCTGCCTGCAAGCCTTGCTGCCAGCCTTGCTGCCACCCTCCCTGCCAGCCTTTGTTCCTGGCAGCCTCCCTGCCAGCTAGCAACCCCACAACCATGTGGAAGCACAGCAACCCTCAGCCATCTGCTGCCAGCCCTGGCAAGAGGACAGGGCCACCTCCCACCCCCTGGCCCTCACTCCTGCTTCTGCTGGGGTTCTCAACATGGGCTCACTCTTCTGGGGCTGGCGCTTCTGCTACTTCTGCTTCTGGAGGAGCTGATGACAAGCACTCCAGCACCAGCCACCTCCACAGCACCTGGGACCCTTCACCCCTGAGATGCTGGACCAAGAGGAGTGCCAGAGACTCATTTTTCTTTATAGCTTGTTGTTAATAAAGTCATTTATGATTCCCACACTTGTTTCATTTCTTTTTTTGAATAAAGTCTTGAGTGGAAACTTTTAGAAATGGTTTAAGCCTTTGCTTGCTTGTGGGATGGGTAAGGATAGCTTTGGGATGGGTTAGGATACCTGTGGGATGGGTAATTAGCCTGTGGGGGTTTGGAAACGCAGTGGGATAGATGAAAACCGTCCAGTGCAAGCACTAGTGGGACTGTATGTCCACCTCCCTGATGCCACACCTAGGCCCCTTTAATTATCAATAACGATATAATCAATCATCCACACATGTCAACCATATAACACAAACTCTCTTATTTAAACCCCTGTTCATTGTTAGGCAAACCAAACATACATGGCCCAATCTCAATCCGTGTGGATTGAGACAGGCTGAAGGGAAGTCATCCATTAAGCATCTTACCTATCCTGTCTTGCCACTCCACTGCTCCAGCTGGGAGGAGTTGCACAGTGTTTCAGGAGGTTGCGCTGCCTTTCTCGCTTCACGTGAGCGCTGTTGGGGCCTTGCACATCCTCAGTGTCAATCAGGTTTTTGCCCTTGCCTCCATTTTCCCCAGGCTCATGCCCCATTGCCTTATTGGAGGTCCATGAGCCTGTTTGCAAGACTGGGTAGTGGTGCGCATAAGATTTGTGCAGGATGCAGCAAGCTTCCACGATCCTCCTCAACAGTCTGTGGGCAATGCTGCATGGTGGTGAGAAGTACCTGGAAACTGTTAGCCAGAGAAGCCAAAGGCGTTCTCCACCACGACCGTTCTTGCCCTGGACAGCCTGTAGTTGAAGATCCTCTCTTCACGCGGTGAGGTATTGAGGTGTAGGGCTTCATGAGGTAGGTTGTGAGGGAGAAGGCGTCATCCCCCACGATGAAGTAGGGCACATCTTGTTTGTGGTTGGCAGCGGGTCTGGATCTGGGAAGCCCACCATGAGGTGCCTTCCAGCCCTTCTTGAGGTGATTGGCGTTTGTATACCTGGGCATCTGAGATGAGCCGTTGCCTGAAGCATCGATGTACATGAACTTGTAGTCAGCATCACCATGGCGAGAGGATGATGCTGAAAGAAAGCCCTTGTAGTTGTGACTAAGTGGACCCTGACTTGGCTGGAGCTTTGCAGGCCACGTGCTTCCCATCTATGGCTCCAACAGTGTGGGGGAAGTTCACCTCTTGATACCACTGCTCTGCAACTTTCTTCCATCCTTTTTCAGTGGAGGTTATTGGAGGAAGCTCCTCCTTGTATTCTTCGATGATGGCCTGCACCACTTTCTCTGACCACAATGTGATTGGTGTTGGGGTGCACCCTCCAGCTGTATGCATGCTCCTGTAGGTGGTCCCTGAGGGCAGGTGGCGCAGGTGAGTGCCACCTTGAGCCCAGTTCCAGGCTGGGCCGGAAGTTGGTGTTTGTCTTGGTCAACTGGGTCTCAGCCGCTGCCACAAGTTCATCAAACATGGCTGGAGGCATCCTCATGAAGTTCTGGAATGCCCGAGTGTTCTTTGCTCCTCGAGCTCCACCCAGCAGCTTTGTTGTACAGTCCGTCCTCTGACTCTTCTCCTGATCATCTTCGGACCCAGACGGCCTTCTTGGCCACCTCCTTTTCTTCCGTAGTAGAAGCTCACAGAGCCTGTAGATTAGGTTTCTCACTGTTGCAGAAGGATGGTGGCTGCCGAAAGGACTTTGTCACAATCCACGGAGGACATGACTGGATGCTGTGGAAGAGGAAGAGTCAGATGAGGCTGCAGAGGTCTGCACACAGCTTGGCTGTTGTTCTGAAAGTGAGATACAGGCCAGTTTGCTCCCCCTTTTTTATAGGCAGTATAGGTGTCCTTTGCATCCCCTAGGCATCCTCTAGGCAATCCTGCAGACATCCTTAATATCCGAGATAGGTCCCTTCTGCGAATGTTTTTTCTGTTTTAAACGCTTTGTTTCCATGCTGCATCCGCTAGGCATCCGTTCTGCCATCCGTTCCGCTTCCTCCCTGCGTCTGACGGCATGCGAGTTGCGCGGATGCGGACGGATGCCTAGCGGATATAGCGCGATGTGTAACGGATGCGTAACGGAGCGTAGCAGATGCGTAGCGGATGCAGAACGGACGGACTGGATACATTTTCCGCGCAAAAGTTTTGGGCAGCCCAAAACTTTTGGAGCAGATGGAATGTCCATAAACAGATGCTGGACGGATAGAGAGGAAGCCAAACGGAGGCAGTGAGTAACATCGCGTTTTCCAACAGATGGCAAGCTTTTTTGTCCGTTTTACATCCTCTTTGCATCCGTTGGTTCGGTGTGACATACAAATTGTTACTGTTCCATTTATTCTAGAGGGGAAAGACAGAATACCAAATCCAGGAAGATGTGAGGGAGTGCATTTCCCCTCCCTCAGTTTTCTTCTCCCATATAGAACGTCTGCCAAATCTATCTCAGAAATTTAGGGCATGTTTTGTAAATACAGAAAGTACTGCATGGAAACAAAACATTCCCTCAACAGAATCATTTTCATTCAAAGGTGTAAATATCTGAATTCTGCCTATTGTTATGTTTAAATGTACTTAATTGTATTAATGTATAAATTTTCATCCAATGAATGCTCTATGTTGCATACAATTAAGATTAAACAGCTATAGTAAATTACACACAGACACATCTGGAAAGAATTGGAAGAGAAAGTTTCATTACAAACAAAACAAAAAGAAGTCCTTGTATATCACCCATCCATGACTCTGTTGCTTTGACAATCCAATAATACTAGCCTTAATTTCTGTAAGTTGAGCAAAATCAAAATGTTATCAGGATGTGTAAAACTGTACTTTGGTAAAATAAACTATGGGAAGGTCATCCCTCTGTTGGTTGTTTTTTTGAAAATTGATCTTGCGCTATTTCTGGCAGAGTGGATGACGCTTATGTCAAAGCCAAACAGAGCTTTCTATTACTCCCTTGAGAAAGATATAAAGGAAAGTTAACTTTTGGGGAAAATACAAAACACACAAAAGCCAAAACCCACCATTTATCTGTGTCCATAATAGTAATACCCATAAACCTTGTTAGAAAGAATTGCAGAAGCTGGGGAGTGGTTTTGCATTTTCCTGAATATGTAATGGTATGTGAGAATGACCTTGGGAGACCCTGAGAAAAGATGGAAACAGTCAGAAAAGAGAGAGCATAGCTCATGGCTGTTTAGTGGGCAGGGCAAAAAGCTCAGGAGACCTCCCCCCCCCCTCAAGTTATCAGGCTCTAAAGAAGATGCCAGAAAAACTGTATTTTCAAACTTGAAAGATCCTGTTACTATTAAATGTTAGTTAATTAATGCTAATATTAAAGAATCTGTTAAAGATTTTGTTCTCCAGCTCCCTCACCTTGTTCTCTGTTCTCTACCCATCCATCTTTTGGGTTATTATATTGTTGTGTTGA
This sequence comes from Laticauda laticaudata, assembly GCA_004320025.1. Taxonomy (NCBI): domain Eukaryota; kingdom Metazoa; phylum Chordata; class Lepidosauria; order Squamata; family Elapidae; genus Laticauda; species Laticauda laticaudata. Next base: position 65,876 of record BHFT01003289.1, on the reverse strand, counting down.
TTTGTCATTGTTTATGTTAATGTTCTATTATTTTACTTCTGTTCTGTTTGCACTCCTTTCCTTTTTTTTTCCTATTTATTATTATAAGCCACCTAGAGTAGTTCCATGGCAATTTAGTCAACAAATACATTTAAGAAATAAATAATAAATATGACCTTACAATAAAGCAGATTTAACCCCTATGGTCTATTTCCTGTCTGGTCCACCTGGTAAGATTGACAATATTATTATTCATTTTTAATAAAATTCTTGAATCAGTGTTCAGTGAAAGACAAAAAAAGAGAAACAGGGACCCTATAGTTTACTGAGCTACAGTCCCACAATATTCAAATATCAGCAATATTTGAAGGTTTCAAAATATCCTCTCCCCGTCTAAAGGGCTACTAGCAAATTCAAACAATTTCTGTTCTTAGTAACAAAAGGAGATACTTCCAAATCCAACATGTGGCAAGAGATGATATGTCACAATGCTAAGCTACCCACTGGGAGGTTAACATGGGAGGGTCTCCAACACAGCTGTGAAGCTTCCTTGTGAGATGTACAACACAACAGAAAATAGCCCCCAGTCCACACCCCAATGACGGCCTAATGTCCACTGTTTCCTGTTGATATTAAACATGAAAAATAAATAAATTGTAACATTTGCTGAAGATCAACATGAAGTTGGAAAATTAAGAAAAAGAGATGGTTGCATTGCTTAGCCTTCTTAAACAGAAAATTGAAAACTGTGCCCAGAAGAGAAGTTTCAAACAAATTACACGTCAATATCAATTATGTTAAACAGTAAGTAATAAGAAGCTGATGCCAAGATCAGTGGGTTTATGCAATGCCATTCCAAAGGGGTAATGCTTACAAATGATACTGATAGAAAAAGAAGGGAATCAAAGTAAACAACCTTATTAGTTATGGTCAGTATTGTAGTGATAATTAAATGTGACCAACCAGAAACTAAAATTGTTGGCCTGAAGAGAATTCATGGATTTTGCAATTATATGACATAGAAAATAATCAGCAGGAAGTCAGGAGTGCCTCGCTGCACAAAATCTGCACATTGCCAACAAAAAAAACCACAGTAGCACATCTCCATTGTGTAAAATCCATACACAAACTTATTCTTTAAAGGCCCTGTCACACTGCCCAACGGATGCAAAACGGACACAACGGCCGAGAAAAATGTTCCATCCGTTGTTATCCGCTCTCAGAAGGGGCAAAAATTTGCATAACCGGAGTGGATAACACGGACACAGGGAGGACGCAGGGTGGATTGAAAGCGGATGCGGAACGGAAGCCCAGCGGATGGAAGCGGATGGGAGCGGATGGCACATCCGCTAGCTTCCGGGGGACCTCAGCAAAGCGGATGCGGAACTGATACAGCGCGATGCAGCGTGGATGCACAACAGATGAAGCGGATGCAGAGCGGATGCACAGCGGAAGCCTAAGCGGATGCCGAGCTTAATTGCGCATCAGGGGGGATGCATTGCGTCAGCCCCGCGGATATAACGAAGCAGGCGCCATTCAGAGGAAAGACCTGCTTCCAGACACATCGAAACTGCCTTGCCTGTCCTGCCTGCATGTCTGCCTGCAGCCTTGCTGCTGCCAGCCTTGCTGCCAGCCTTGCTGCCAGCCTTGCTGTCTGCCTGCCTGCCAGCCAGTCCTGCCGGCCAGTCTGCCTGCAAGCCTTGGTGCCTGCCTGCCTGCCAGCCCTTGGTTCATGCCTGCCTGCCAGCCTTGACGTGCCTGCCTTCCTGCCAGCCTTCCTTCCAGCCTTGGTGCCTGCCTCCTGCCAGCCTTCCTGCCAGCCTTGGGGCTAGCCTTCCTCAAGCGCTTGGTTTCCTGCTTTGCCTGCCAGCCTGCCTGCCAGCCTTGGCGTGCCTGCCTGCCTGCAAGCCTTGGTGCCTGCCTGACCTGCCAAGCCTTTCCATGCCAGCCTTTGGTGCCTTGCCTCCCTGCCAGCCTGGTGCCTGACTCCCTTGCCAGCCTTCCTGCCAGCCTTGGTGCCTGCCAGCCTCCCTGCCACCAGCAACCCCACAACCATGCTGAAGCACAGCAAGCCTCAGTCCATCTGCTGCCGAGCCCTTGCAAAGAGGACAGGGCTACCATCCTGCCCCCTGGCCCTCACTCTTTGGTTCTGCTGGGCTTCTGCAGGACGAGCTCGCTCTTTGGGCTGGGGCTTCTGCTGCTTCTGCTTTTGGAGGGCTGATGAACAAGCACTCCAGCACCAGCCACCTCCACAGCACCTGGACCCTTCACCCCCTGAGACTGAGCGACCAAGAGGAGTGCCAGAGCTCATTTTTCTTTTATAGCTTCTTGTTATAAAGTCTATTTTTGATTCATTACACTTGCTTCGTTTCTTTTTTTAATAAAGTCTTGTGGAAACTTTTAGAAATGGTTTAAGCCTTTGCATACTTGTGGGATGAGTTAAGATAGCAGTGGGGTTGGCATGGATACCTGTGGAATGAGCAGGGATACCTTTTTGATGAGTAATTGCTGTGGGGATAGATAAACCTCCAGTGCAAGCATAGTGGGACTGTATGGTCCACCCTCCAGCTGCCACAACCTTTGGCCCTTTATTATCAATAACAATGTAAGCATTGATCCAACACATGTCAACATAAACACAACTTCTTTATTAATCATCAGTGTGATGAGACACGCTGAAGGAAGCATCCATTAAGCATTCTACCATCCTGTCTTGCCAGTCCACTGCTCCAGCTGGGAGTTGCACCATGTTTCAGGAGGTTGCGCTGCTTCTTCCCTTCACCGTGAGGCTCTGTTGGGGCCTTGCACATCCTCAGTGTCTATCAGGTTTTCGCCCTTGCCTCCATTCCCCAGCGCTCCATGTCCCCATTGCCTGTTGAGAGGTCCATGAGCCTGTTCTGCAAGACTGGGTAGCGGGTGCGCATGAGATTGTGCAGGATGCAGCAAGCTTCCATGCCATCCTCTCACGGTCTCTGGGCGATGCTGGCATGGTGGTGAGAAGTATCTGGAACCTCTTGGCCAGGATGCCAAAGGCATTCTCCACCACCTGTCTTGCCTGGACAGCCTGTAGTTGAAGATCCTCTCTTCACGGAGTGAGGAGTCTGGAAGTGTAGGGCTTCATGAGGTAGGTTGTGAGGAGAAGGCGTCATCCCCACGATGAAGTAGGGCACATCTTGCCTTGGTTAACCTGCGGTGTCAGCCGCTGCACAACTTTCGTCAAACATGGCTGGAGTCATCCTCATGAAGTTCTGGAATGCCCGAGTGTCTTCGGTTCCTGAGCTCCACCATCAGCTTGTTGTACAGTCCGTCCTCTGCTCTTCTGGGCGAACCATCTTCGGACCCAGACGCTTCTTGGCCGCCCCTTTTTCTTCCCATAGTAGAGTTCACAGAGCCTGTAGGATGGCTTCGCACTGTTGCAGAAGGATGGTGGCTGCCAAAAGGACTGTGTTACAATCCACGGTGGACATGACTGGATGCTGTGGAAAGTAAGAGTCAGATGAAGGCTGCAGAGGGTCTGCAGCACGCTGCTTGGTCTGAAAGTGAGATCCAGATGTGTTGCTCCCCCTTTTTATAGGCGCAGTATAGGTGTCCCTTTGCATCCTCTAAGGCATCCTCTAGACATCCTTAATATCTGAGATATGATCCCCTCTGCGACGTTTTTTTCCGTTTTTACATTGCTTTGTTTCCATTTAGGCATCCATCTCTGCCATTCAGCCGTTCTGATCCGTGCTGCATCCGTTTCCGCTTCCTCCCTGCATCCAAGCGGATGCAAGTTGCGCGGAATGGGCAGCGGGATGCCTAGTGGACTATAGCGGATGCGCTAATGGATGCAGAACGGATGCATAAGCGGGAATGCGTAGCGGATGCAGAACGGACAAATTGGATACATTTTCTGCGCAAAAGTTTTTGAGCAGCTCAAAACTTTCTGAAAGCGGATGGAAACATGTCAATAACATGGCATGGATGGATAGAGAGGAAGCAAAACGGAGGCAGTGAGTACATCGCGTTAACCAACGGATGGCAAGCTTTTTTCTTTCTAATCTTTCATTAGCCAAAATTCTGGAGTCTCTCTTTCTCCTCTTTGCCTATCCATCTTATGTTCTAATCTCTCTGGACAGAATGGATTATGCTGGAACCCTGAGCTCAGCAAGAGTTCTTTCTAGTCTTTTCTGAGAGCAAATCAGTTCAACATCAGGTTTCTTGTAAGGCAATTGATCAATCAGCAAACTGATACAGAATGGATACATGCACACTAGGGGCTGATCGTCACATGTTGACTTTTCCAAGATTGTGTACTGTTACCACCCAGATTTTTTTGCAAGTTAACACTACTTAGGCAACTTAATGCTTTATTGCTCAAATTGGTTGCCAAACGTTGCAATTCCTAGCTAGTATTGTGATCGTGCTCCTGAAAACACATGCAACTCATAGTGTTGTCATGCTTCAAACTCAGTGAGATGATCTATGTAATTTTATTGTGCCTTACTATGTTTCCCCATACACTTGGTGTTGTGGTGAAAGACAGTTGCATTCTTAATGTACGAGGGAAAGTCAGGTTAAGTAGAGTGAGTCAATTGATTTGTTCCACTACTACAAACAAGGCAAAAAAATTGTTTTATATGCAACTTGTATATGTAATCTATACAGTGTAAATTGTGCATTCTTTTTGCAAATGTGAAAGCCAATTTTATTAAGGAAAATTGGATTTTATCTCTTATTGTAAGGGAGGAGGAAAGGAGGGAGGGAGATGCTTTAAGTTTTCAGTGAGTTTCCAGGCAAAGATGGGATTGTAGTCTTGATTTTCATTTATTTCCGTACCACTGTTTTTATCCACTATGTTATATAATTATGCAACACAATGTGCATTTATAGCTTATAACTACATTTCATAAATAAGGTGGAATATTTCTGAGAGAAATAAATAAAAACATTTTCTGATCTTTTAAAATACATACTTCATATGCATTTCCCCATGGGAAATCATTCAAGCTGATGCAAAATAATGAACTCTATTACAATCCGAGACCAGCAACATTCCGATACACATGGTCAGCTAATGGTTTGTAATCACTGCTGTTTCTCCTCTGCCTGCAGCAGCCCTGAGCACGTGATAAATGGTTCACCACAAGCAGATGCGAGCAGCTTGTCAAATTAAATCTCCTCATTGTGGGTTTAAGCAATACCATGAAACCAGACCACCCAATGTTACAAGTAGAGGAAAAAGGGAAGGACATGGAATGATAAAGGGGACGGAAAGAAATTGATGATGAGGTGAAAGAGAAATGGTGAAAAAGAAAGTGGAAGAAATAAACTTTTATACTGGAAAATAATAACATGATTACAAAAATGGCATTATACTCACGCTTTCCTTTTCAGAAGATGGTTGCTTTATGTCTAATCCACTTCCACTACCACCACACTAAAGAGATTTTTTTAAAGTACAAAGAAGAGTAACCAATACATTAAACCAGCAGATATAGCTCCATTAAGAAAGAAAGAAAAAAATAAGTGGTCTACATCAGAAATGTGGAAACAAAGCTATATAGATGCTGATGAACTACAATTCTTACTGTATTACCCTATTTTGGCACGCTAGTTGGGATACGTGAACTGTAGTTCAGGGACATTTCAAAAGCTACAGTGTAACTAACTGGGTTTATCTTAATTTTTCTCATCGGCCACAATGCTTTAATACAAAATATTAGCAAAGCTGTATAGCCATCTGCATAAATATTCTGGAGACAAAGCCTGCCAATATTGTTACATTATGACACATTAGACAATAGGGAAGGTCAAAATGTAAGCAGACATTTTTGTACCTACGAAGTCCAGGTTTCAGCATATTTAGCTAAATATTCTCAGAAATCAAGGCTGGAAAAGACTTCCATTTGAGCTGAACAGCAGCTACTGCCAACAGAATGGCAATCTTGGCTTAAATTGATTACTACTAGATCTGATTCCATGGGCCTCACTAACTTAATCTTCCTTTAAACTTCCATGTTTCCATTTCTTAGACACAAGGAGATTAAACACTTTGGCTTGTGTTTCAAATTAAAAACAGCTGAGCATGTCACTTGACATTTTAAGTGTGATTGGTAAAAACAACTTAATGAAATATGATTCAAGTTTAGCTAAGATTAATCAAAATTCAGTTAGATTTGGAAAATGCTACTGGAGGGAAATGTAGGTTTGACAGGAAGCCAAGATCATTCTCAGAAAGTTAAACTAAAATTCAGGTTCCAACATAACCTGCCTAGCATAAAGGAGCTCCCATGTATTCATATGTCCCAAAGGTGCTTTTTCCAAAAACTTATTGGTTTTTTTCTTTAAAAATGTTTCACTTCTCATCCAAAAAGCTTCAAAGAAAAAAAAACCCCAAGAAAGTCTGGTTGCCTTTTTGAAAAAGCACCTTTGGAGCAACCATGAACTGAAAGTCTGAGAATTTTCATAGACATATGTTTACATGTTGGAAAAAAACATCTGAGATAGAGTCACTCACCGTATCACAGTCATCATCTTCTTCGACACACTGGTAACCAGCAACCCAAGGATTATCTTTTATTTTTAACTCTACAATGATGCCCTACAAAAGCAAAAACAAATATTACTAAATCTTCAGCTTCACAGAGGCAAAAAGAGCCTCACTCCCAGTTTAAGGAAATGTAGAATTCCCAGGTCTGTGCCCCTGCCCCAAATGACCATTTTATTTTAAATCAATATTTTTTATAAAACAAACACTGTTAGCTTATGATTGAAGTATTAATACCCAATATAAAAAAATAAGAAATGTAAGGCAGGAGAACAAAATCAGTACATTGTCCTTTGTAGCAGGAAGGGTTAGATTTAATCCTTTTAATTTTTTCCAGATTATTATTCTGATTGCAATGGCTTTTGGAAGATTGAGAGCACACAGATTTGGCATTTCCAACATTTATAAACTATTTACAGATTGCTGCTATTTTCTGCTGATTCTTTGCAATCCGGATGGCCAACTAGCAGCAAGGTGAATAATTTTGTAAGTCTAGGTAACATTTCCTTAAAATAGTGGCTTCTAACTCCAAATCCAAGCACTGGTTGTTACGGTTGTCTTGTAATACCTTTAGACACAACTTGGCAGCACAGCACTAGCTCAAACAAACCATCTCAACAAGACACATCAAGATATTTTTCAAAGTGGGTTCATCCATTCAATCTCTTTGCCACGACTTCCAAGATGGCCAGTTTACCATTAGTTGAAAACATCACAACAGAACCTCCATCCTGGGTGCTGGCCTGCCACCAATGCAGACTGAAGCTAGAGCCAAGTAATCTGGCAAAAACTTGTTTCTATCAGAAATTGCAATATGATTTTCAATTCTCTATTGCAGAGGTCCACAACTTGTGGGACGTGTTCCACTACTGGGCCGCAGCCTGTTGGCCACCAGGCCATGTGAGTGGCTGGCCAGTGCGTACCCTTGAGCATGCACACGCAGCCCCCAAGCATCACACACCTATTTGCATTGCATGCATGCTTGCAGCTCCATTTGTGCGCGTGCATGCACACATAAAGCTGCCTGCCCCTCCCCTACTCCAGGCCACCAATCCAGAAAGGTTGGGGAATCTGCTCTATTGGATGGAGGATTCTAAGGGAGGATCATAATTTCCAGGAGTCAGTTCAGGATTGTTTGCTCCCACCAAGCTATAGGGCTCTATGCCTCCATAGACATTTCTCTTAGCTCAGGGGTCCTCAACCCCTGGTCCATGGACCAGAACCAGTCTGTGGCATGCCAGCAACCAGGCCATGCAAACAAGAAAAATCCCATCTGTGGGATGCAGGTAATATGCAAAACCACAACCCCTCCGGTCCATGGAAAAACCTTTCTCCATGGAACTGGACCTTGGTGCTCTAAAAATTGGGGGCTGCTGTCTTAGCTGATGGAGAGAACAGAGCTTCACCAAGGAACCATAGGGCAGGGGGCAATAGTTAGAGTAATATTGGCCTTAGGGATGACCCTTGTCCTGGGGTCAACATTCTGTTTTGTGCTAAAAAAAAAATTTAAAGGAGTGCTTGTTCAAAGTTATGGCCTTATAGCAGAAGTTTCCCCAGTGGCAGCTCCCACAGCATTTTCTTCCTTTTCTCCATATTGGAGCATACCTTTCAATTTATTATCTCTCACTTCAGAAGCTCAGAACAGTCTATTTCATGGCTCAAAAGGTAAGGCTTATTTTTATTACGGAGAACAAGAAACAGATGTTTTAAAAGCCTGCTCTTGTCCTTGGCTTTGTCCTTCCAAAGGTTGCTCAAAATTTTGCCTGGGGCACTTACTGGAGGCCAAGGCACTTTCAGTCTGGCCCAACATGGCTCCCAACACCAGCAGCAGAAGGTACCACTATTCTTGCCACTCTCAAAATAAAGACATGGCAAGCATCTACCATGCTTAAAACGTCCATAAGAGGGTTGAATCACCAAACAATCACATTCCATTCTGCTATTGCTTTTAGCCATTTTATCCATCACCAACAAATATCAGATATTTGTTTTTGCAAGGCAATATAAAGGAAATAAATGTGTTCTCCCCATTGGAACATGAAGACTTGCATGCTAAAATGTTCTCACCTTTCTTAGGCACATGTTACATAGTTGTCATATTGTTCAGATATGCCAGATCTTCAGATTGTGCATTAAGCAACTGAACTCCTTTATAAATTGATTTATGAAAGTACTTTACAATATTTTAATTATTATTAATTTTAAAAAGTTTCTATATAGGAAGTATGGAGCAGAGATGGTATTCAGCAGGTTCTGACCAGTTCTGGAGGGCCAGTAGTGGAAATTTTGAATAATTCGGAGAACCGGCAAATGCCACCTCTGACTGGCCCTGCCCCCATCTATTCTCTGCCTCCTGAGTCCCAGCTGATAGGCTGGATCTTCTTTTGTTGCCCTGCACAGGAGAATGGAGCTGAAAAGCAAGTTAGTGGGGTAGGGAGGGAATAGGATTTTGAAGTATCCTTCCCCTGCCATGCCCATCAAGCCACATCCACCAAGCAACATGGAGGTCAGATTTCTCCCAACATGAGCCTAGGTGCTTTGATTGGGAACACACACCTAGTGGACTGACTCTTAATCCACTGCCATTGATCTGGAAAAGACTAAAAGGACTCTGCAATGGTTAAAGTAGATTACTTGTCTACCAATCATACCATAGTGTCAGATGAACCTTTGGTATGCAAGGTTCTTTTGTAGGTAGGGATGAAAGCAGTGACATGCTTCCTACTATTCTGTGATTCATGATCGTTAGATTTTAGACAGACCCACGGTAAGAATTTTTCAGCCACATGATGGACCGCACAGCCAGTGAGCAGAATGAGCATGCAGATTTAAACAAGATTAAAGAATAAAGACATGTCTCTCTGAATCTGTGGAGGCCTTTCCTTTCAAGTTCACAACTTAGGAACGGAGAGCAGAACATGACTGTCAGGCAACTAGACGCCCCTTGGAATTATATACTGAGAACATTCTTGTTGTAGCCTGCCGATTTAATGGGGTCACAGACAAAAATCACAAGGAGGAGCAAGTTGTTTTTTTTTTACTCAGAGTTTTGTGTGTGCAGCTGGTTTTCAAAGTTGTTCTGAAGCAGGGATTCCAAGGTATTTTACAACACTCATCTCTTTTTCTCTCCAGGGTCATGAAAACTAAGCAACCCAAAAAAGGAGGCTATTCCATGGGTGAAGTCATATTTCAGTACAAATCTGTGCTTGCCCAGATTTTTCTCTTCAGGAAAAAGTGAGAAATATCACTTTCCTAGCTCCAAACATCACATTGAGATGACTCAAGGAACTAGTAGCTTGAGATCATCTCAAAGCACATTAAGAGCAGCCATGGGCCATAAGATCCCAAACCTTCCCCCTCTTTCAACCTTCTTGCATTGTTCATTTTTATGTTTCCAAACTTTGACAGCAAACCACTGAGTTGCAGTGGGTGACAAGTTTTTGATGGGGAAGAAAAGAAAATTGGTGCATTGAGCTGACATAGCACATCTATCTGTGATTTAAAAAATAACACTACATTTGTGCAGGGATGGGACAAATACACAAAACAAAACTCCATAATAACAATATCATTACTTATGCTGCTGAAAAAGAAGAATTAATATAAAACTTCCAGCCCAAGCCACAAAAAAGATACTGCTGCTAATTTACTGAGCTCTAAACTATCAAGAAATTATAACTAAACAATAGTATAATCTTTTTGGAAGTGGAGAAACTAGATTTATGTCTCAACTCAGTAGCCTCAGGCAAGGATATTGGAGTAATGAATGGTTAGATTTAAAGAGGCAGACACAATGATTGCATTGTTTCTTAAACTCAGGCCCCTATTGAACCGTATTTCTCTTAATCACAGTTCCTGTCTTGCTTGAACCCTGAACAAGAGAGTCTCTCCTTCTCTTTTTTGATAGCTCCTTGGTTTAAAAAATGATCTCCCTATTTTTTTTCATCATTCGCATCTCTACGACAGAATCCTAGAATCCATTCTCCACACCCTGCCACTCTGCCTCCTGAAGCATCTCTTCTCATTCATGTATAGATTCCTGACAAGATGTGATAAACATTTATGTGCAGTGAGATCTTGATCTGGGATATTGCCATATTCAAGGGTATGGCTGAGATATCTTGTCTCACTGTAAACACACATATAGTATGTGCTCAGTGTCCAAGGATAGATACCGTAAGTGGAAACAGAAGCAGGCAGTGACAGCCCAGAGGCTGCAAGTAGCTGCATGACCAGAAATGGCAAGGAAAAGATCCCTCCATGATGTTTATACATTCTTAGAGAAGAAAAGGCATGGACAGGGCGGCCTTCTGTGAAATTATTCTCAAGAATTTTTTAACACCGTCTCTCAGGTCCTAACTCAGTGTTTCTCAACCTTGGCAGGGTTAAGATGGGTGGATTTCAACTCCCATGGTTTCCTAGCCAGCATGCTGGCTGAGGAATCATGGGAGTTGAAGTCCACCCAATCTTAAAGCAGCCACAATTGAGAAACAATGATCTAACTGCTCAGTTGATTCCCTACTGCTCATCAATCCCATCTCTGTGTCATGGGAACAAGGCATGTGGAAGCTGCTAACAGAAAACAATGTAATTACACCTGGACATAACGACCAGTTACAAACTTATGGAAGATAATAGGGAATTTCAATATTCCTTGTTTATTTTTTTAGCATACTATTGTTTGCTTTTTTCCTTAGCTGAGAGCTTTGGTTGTTAAAAACCTTTGCAATAGTTGTTGCCTTCTTCATAAACTAATTCTAGACAATGCAAGATTATGTAGTCATGCCGTGATATTAATATGTAATTCTGTTTAAATGACCAGCAACTAAATTCAACCCTGGAGGCTAACTCTGATTCTGAAAATACTTCCTTATGATATCTTGCAGCTAATCAAATTTTATTGTGAGTTATCATGAAAATAAATAAAAATGAAATCATTGCTTCCTGTTCTTACTTTTCACATTTTCATTGGTGGGCGAATCCCCACAAAACATTTTTAGCATAAAACTAATGTATTTTATGGTTTTTAAAAATAAAACATTTCCCACTATATATTGTAATATACCAATACAGTGGGATTCAAAAAAATTTGCTACCGGTTCTGTGGGCATGGCTTGGTGGGTGTGGCAGGGGAAGGATACTGTAAAATCTCCAGCCAGAGGTGATATTTGCTGGTTCTCCGAACTACTCAAAATTTCTGCTCCCGGTTCTCCAGAACTGGTCAGAACCTGCTGAATACCATATCTGCACCAATAACATTTTAAATGCAATTCTCCAAATTAACCTTAAACATTCAACATCAGAGTTTGCATAAGGGCCTTTGTTTTTCGCCTTCTTGTGCAGATCTTTCTCATGGAAAGACCTCGACCTCAAAAAGTAAGCAGAAAATCACTTCAAATTTCTCAGTATTGTATGTTTATTAAGTTGTTTAATTAGTGTTCTCTAAACAATTCTTCATCCATTAGCATGTCATGTTACTACTATGTGCTTGTGTTCCTCAAGATAATCCGTATTTCCTGTGAATTTGTTTAGTCTTCCTGCTATACAGTATGCATTTGAAATACAACCACTTTTTAAGTCCAAAGAACCTGCCAACCTAAAAAATGTACAACTTACCACTGATCAAGGGAGTAAAAACCATAGCTGCCTCTTGGACTTTATTACTTGGTAAGAAAAAAAGGAAAAGGTAAAGGAGTTTCTGCAGGTTTTACTCTGCCAATCTTTGCCAACCGTAGGGGATGGTGCTCATCTCCATATTAAGGCCATTGATACAGTGCTGTCTGAAGATATTTCTGTGATCATGTGACCAGCATGACATCACAGAGTCTATCCTTCCTACTATATTTTTTATTCATGAAAGAGAAGTTATCTAGTACTTATCGTTTGCAATTTCTCTGATTAAAGTGAAACAACTGGCTAAGTATTATTGTCCTAAAAATGGTCTATGTGGAAGGTTCATGTAGTGTAAATTGTTGTCATCTAATGTACTTTTCTTTCGTTTCCTCAAATCAGGGTTGAATCCTGGCAACTCCCTGGACTGGTCCCTGCAGCAAGATTTTGGAAGCATTTTGCCCTTTCCTTCCCTTCCTCTTTCCTATGAATAAAAGAAAGTGATTGGCAGCCCAAGGCCACCAGCTGGCTATTGGACCAAGGTGGGGCTAGAACGCATGGTTTCCCATTTCTAGCCTTAATCACTACACCAACATGACTTTCAGTGTTGTACTACATCAGTGTGTTAGAGGTTTTCTATTGCAACGTTTACTGTATGGATAACATTTTTAAAAAATATTAGTGTACTAACCAAAAAAATAACTGAATAAACATGACCAATTTAGGTAGTACCCCCCCCTTTTTTAACCAGAAAAACACCTTATAAGTTTTATTAGGAAAAAAAGTTGAACCTGGCAATTAAAAACAAACACCAGACAGCAAATAAGTACACTGGATGAGTTCTGTTATGTGGCTGAGTGCTGGATCTGTCAAGTATGCATCGACTTGCCTGAAGGCTTTCGTGGCTAAAGAGCAGGGTAAACACTTCAGCACACTACTAGAATTATACCAATATTCAGTCATGATTGTGTTCATAATTAGCATCTGGGGGCATGATGGCTCAGTGGTTAAAGAGACCCAAGCACCATGCAATGGGGGGGGGCTCCTGTTGCTTGCCCCAGCTCCTGCCTGGCCACCTAGCAGTTCAAAAGCATGCAAATGCGAATGGATAAGTAGGTTCTGCTTCAGTGGGAAGGTAACCGCATTCTGTGAGCCTCGGCATATAGTCATGCTGGCCATATGATGGTGAAAAATGTCTTCAGATAACACTGGCTCCCTTGGCTAAGAAACGGAGATGAACAAAGCCTCCTAGATTCGGAAGCCGAAGCATCACTATGATTCTGAGCAGTAGAGTAGTACTGCAGGTGGCAAGAGAACTAAAAACCTATTCTATAGTCTTCTGTGATGATATCCAGGACTTTTGAGTCTCTCTGGGCAAGCTAAAAACCATAACTGATTGTTACAAGTACAGGATAACTTTATATACAGATTTTCTACAATACTTTTGTAAAAATGAGGTTGTCAAGAGTCTAACCTCATAATCCAGCCATTTTTCCCTCCATAAGGAGGAACTGAAAACTTCTCTGTTCACCTCTGAATTATAAATTTGTTAGAAACCTATTAGGGGAAACATGGTTTATTCTAACTATGAACAGAAGAAGCAATAGCTTTCTAGTTTCCTTGGCTTGGCACCCTGCACAAATGGGAAACTGAACCTATAAGATGCTGTTTACGCCCTTCAGCAATACAAGTTCTAATCACACACTGTCTCAAAGCATCATTAAACATGTAAGCTCTGGCATTGTGTTGGACTAATTCGCTAGATGGCTTTGAGCTTATCATCATGCCAGTGATAAACCATGGATAAAAATGACTGATTGTTCTTAACATATATCAACATCACTTCAATGATGGCTGCTGAAGTCTGAATTAACATTATCAGCAGGCTTCTTGGGACAGGATAATGAACTGCAATTGCAGATGGTGCAAAATAAAATTCCTCCCACTCTGTTCCTTAAATCCAATTAATGTCTATACATAATTACATATGCCACCTATGCTTGCTGGTATTTGCTCTTAGACAGACTACATTAGTCTCCATTTTAAATCAGCAACTGGAAATATTTTAGTATGTCAGGGTCAATCACCTCCTACTAAGGTTTTGCACTTATACTTCCAATATACTGTATTTCTGCTACACCTGAAGCTTGAAGAAAACATCAGCTGCATGTATGTACTATGGATAATTACCTACATCTGTTTCTGAGTGGGGAGGAAAGTCCTCTCTAAAGTCTGCACTAAAAAGCAGCAAAGTTTGCTTTTATCCTCCTTCCTACTTAATTTTTAACAAGGGTTGCTGCGGGGGAGGGGAGAGAATCCTCCATATTTGTCTGGAGCCATTAGGGCCAGAGGATTTCTGCTTCTCTCTATCCAGCAAAAAGAAGAATGCAGCAGTGGATTTGATCTCAGTGGGGAGCCCAGGATAAACCTCAGGAATCACTAGACTGGCAAATTAAACCAGTGTCTGAACATGAACTTGAAGATGAAAAATATTAACTATTTTCACTTCTTATGTTTTGCCTCTGAATATCACTACCATAAAAATGGTCTGCAACCATTACCTGCAAATATTCCTCAACCAATCCTTCACAAATGCTGTTAAAAGAAAGGAAAGAGAGAGAATAAAATCCAAAGGGCACTTTGATACGTGGATAGAATGAACACACAAAGAGAAAATAGAATGGGGAAGAAAACAGATTTTAACCACCAACATATTTATTTGCACAGGTTATCCCATGTTTGCTGCAGGAACTCAATTCTGTCACATTATTGATCGTGGTCTGTTGAGTTGCCAAGTATGCAAAGCTAGATTGAGAGTTGTTAGTTGCACACCTGACATGTTTCTCAATGCATTCCACATATTGAATGTGGTTTCTTCTATGTAAGTGTGGAAAGGATGTCACAGCCCTCTTACAATTTTTTTCTTCCATAATCCTAGATCTCAGATGCATAAAACAGAGAAGGAAGTAAATAGATTTTTTTTTCAGAATGATTAACACTTATGCCAAATAATATTGGTGGCATGGGGGGGAGAACAAATATTATCCAAAATGTTTTGCAGTAATTCATAAAACATAGATGCTTATTCATTCCAGTACTTCTGATAGTTCCTGAATTATACACAGTTGAAGACAAACAGATAATGAAAAATAGATAATGAAAGATATATGATAGAGGATAAGACACAGATTGAGTATGGACATCAAGAGAAATCTCCCACATCATTAAGGGATAAATAATTAATCTTTGCTACTGTCACTTTTGGAAAAACATCCATTTATGATAACCATCTCACTGGAAATAAGCAAGCTCACCTGGTACTTATCAGGATCTGCACCTCCAGCTTGTCCCACAAAAAGTCCTGCTCCTTCTTCCAACTCTATCTGACCAGATGACCTCTCAAGATGAACAGTCTTAAATTCTTCACACTCCATATAAAGCACCACATTGTAATCCCGCACGCTGAGGGCAAAACGAGTCCACAGATTGACCAGGGAAGGGACAGAAAATGTGGCTGCAACATTGGAATTTTGAGAGCCAGGCTCCGTATAGTAGAATATGATCTGCTGTTTTCCATCTTTCACCTCAGAAAGCTTCACACCAACATAGATGATTGACTGGGAGGCATCCGTAAGAGCAAAAAGCACCCCTGCGTTGTCTGAAGTGGGTTGAATGTAGAACAAGAGTGAGAAGTCTCTGTAAAAGGGGCTTGGGAGATGGTACCGTGCCACTTGTCCTGCATTGGCATCAGGTCTAAACACGTAAGCAGGACTTTTGTCTGGGCCATAGATTTTGGTTATCTGGTCTGGTGGAGGATCTCCAATCAATTCTAGGAGACCAACTTCTCTGCTGAAATTTTCTGTTAAGAAAAGAAATTTGGGTAATTTCAGAAACACCAAGGACAGTATCCAACATCCCCTGGAAAATCTCTTGAAGAATCAGAGTGGGAAAAAGAATAATCCTGAGCTTAGTTCTACACTGAATCCCATTTCTTCTGCCCATCCATATAGCCCAGCTATTTCCAAGCTATAGATTTTTTTTAATCTCCCCAAAATATTCAGCATGAATAACTTGTTGCACAGTGAGGAAGGCATGTTGAGTGTCATTGTTCTGAAACAAGTAGGATTTCCAGATGGGTCCACTGTTCTACAAGATTACCTGTTTTCACTTCAAGAAATGTGGTTGTGTGACAAAATGCTATTTAAATTTTAATTGTAATCTTCTAAAGATTCAACAATTCTCTCCCTCCCTCCGTCACTCTTTGTTAAATAGACAAAGTTGCTGTTAGTCACTAACCTAACCAAACCTAGATATGGTCCTAAATGAGCCAGGATACTCTGCTAACAGAAGCTCACCCCTGTCCCTGATCACCCCTCCCCCAACTGGAGTATTGCAGTATAGTCTGCATGGAACTGCTCTTCAAAATGACATAGAAGTTTCAGTTGGTCCAGAATGTGGCAGGCAATCTACCAGCTAAAAACTTTGGTAGTGCAGGATTACATCTATTTTTAGGTCACTGATTGCCAAAGGGCTCCTGGGCCCAATTCAAAGAATTGGTCATTACCTATACATCATGGGGCTAGGATGGGCCTCTTGGAAGTCCCACCCCAATGAGAAATCTATAGGGCTGAAATGGGGTAACCAGACTTTTCAACAACAGCATTTTGAAATAGTCTACTATTGCAAACCAGGAGTTCAACTCCATTGATTTTCCTTTCATCAAGAAAGCCCCTGAAGCTTCTTTAGCCCAACAGTCCAATCATATCTTTGGGGGTCAATCAGTGTTTACTGTGTTAAAGATTATGACACATTATATCAACTGTCTTTTTTGTTTATTGGACATTGGCTAGAATCCTAGTGATGCAGTGGTATACAAATATCATAAAACCAAGAAATAAACAAATATGTCAGATAGTGCTGAGGAATCAGAATGAATTAAAACAATAGCTGACCAGAAACTTCAGGCATAAAATCACATTCTGCAATCCCACCACTTTGGCATTCTCCTTACATGAAGAATATGGGAGGAGGAATACATCAATTTTTCAGATACACAGTCTTGATCTCTCAAATCACAAAAAATCTTCAATGGTTTCAGATCTGATCTGAAATATATATAAATGATTTCTTATTTCAGGCTACCAAATCAATTGTGAATAATAATAGACATGTTGTCACAGCATCTAACCCAACAGTTTTTTAAATTGGTTGGGTTTGAGTAAGTTTTTGAACCACAAATCAGTCAATCTCATTTTAACCATGGTTATATTTGAAGAACACGCTAATTCAATATTTGAAAAACTCACTGTCAAATGAAGTGCCAGTCCTATTAATTCACCCAAGATAAGATAGACGGCTATATAAATTAGATAAATAAAATAAATACTGGATAAATTTATTAGTTAAAATTAGACTTTGCTGTCAAAACTTCATATGGCAAGTTTCATGTTAGAAAAATCATTTCTAAATTACTGCATTAATTAGAACTTTTTCTCTTGTAAATGCATACAGTCAAACTCCAGTCAGAAGAGTGGAGTGGAGTAGAGTAGGGTAGGATAAGGATAGGGATAGGGATAGGGATAGGGATAGGGATAGGGATAGGGATAGAGATGGAATGGAACGGAACAGAATGGAACGGAACAGAACAGAACAGAACAGAATAGAATAGAATCTTTTAATTCGAATTAGTGGCAGTTGCATATGCATTAATAGAAAGATACCAGTTCCTTTGAGTGGCTAAATGTACTACACAGGACCAACAGTGATCGAACAAACTTGGAATCAACAAGTCTTTCAGGGAAAAAAAAAACACCAGATTTTTAAAAGAGAAATGAACAAGTTTCTCTGTTCTTCTTTCTAGGCAGCACATTATACTTTATGTACAGAATTCAACATATGATATTTTTCTTAAAACAATTCAGGCAACTGATTCAGGGAACAGATAGCCTACAACTCCATGTCCAGACTCTCAGGACAGTAGAGATAGCAAAGGCACTTTGCACTGTCTATTTTCAGGATCAGCGCCTACTATAACTTGCTTATAAATTCTTATAAATGCCCCCCTTGAGTGTAATAGGCAAGAAAAGTTATTTCATGAGATCATTTCTCTCCCTCCCCACATTAGTTCAGCCAGGCATAATTCCAGTCAGCCTTTCTTCAAAATTAATGATGAAAATGACAATCTAAAAAGATTCATGGGAAAGGATTGTTAGGTGGAGGTAAGATCAAGCACCCCTTTCCAGGGATCATCTTCCTCTTGCAATGTCTTCTTCCCTCCTTCTCCAAGAAATAAATATGGAAAATGAGTTCAAAAACAGCATTGGAGAATGTAGACTATCACCTCCATCCCTGGTTTGGAAGCACATCTGTGTACAGTAGCAACAAAAGCAGTAGTTAAAACAACTAAACTTAAGTTGGGAGAACTCTTTCACCTGGTACTCAAAAGCAATTTCCTTTACAGTTCAAGTGTTGAATTGTGCTTGGAAACTAACTGGAAGATACTAAAAAAAGTATTTAAATTTCAAGAAAGAACATTTTCTAATGGCAGTTCAGCACAAATATTTTAAATGAAGTACAGCTTCCAAGCAATATGTAAAGACAGCTGGAACATACATTACAGGCAGTCCTTGACTTATGATGGATCTGCCCAGGCTACTTACCACCCAGATTCGAAGTACCAATGGCCATGTCCCCCCCCAATCATGTGATTACATTTTGGGTGCTCAGCAAGCAGCCCACATTTATAGCTGTTTGCATTATCCCATAGTCACCTGATTGCAATTTGTGACTTTTTTGCATTTACTTCCAATTTCCAGCAGAAAAACCTACTCATTACAAACAATGGATTTGTACAATGACCACAGCTTTTTCTTAGCAACCATTGCAAAAGGGTCATAAAATCAGGTGCAGCCACATGATAAGCTGCTCAATTATGGTCGTAAGTCAAGGACTACTTATTTTGGGGTATATTTGGCTTCCAGTTTGACTAGCAGAATTGTGTGGAATACTGCTCATTCCTCATTTCTTACTGATATTTTTGTACCATTGAAAATGAAGGACCCACTATATCTATGGAGTGATCAGACTTCCACAGTTTCAGCCTAGACTGCAAGATCTTCATTTTGACAAGTAGGTCAAGGAAAAGCAGGAATTCAAAATCCACCCTCAGGCAGGGCTCTGTTCCACAAGAATAACATTTTATGGATTTTCAAGACTTCCATGAAATCTATCACAGATGCAGCATCTGTTGCTTGCTGGCAGGGACCAGACACAAGGGACTAATTCACACCAACAACAGGATCTATTTTGTTTCAGTTTGTATTATTTGGATGGGAAAACATTTCTTCCTGCACTACAACTGGAAATCCCTGCACATAGTCTCTAGTGACTCTGCTTAAAGGAAAGCTCACTGGAAAGCTCATCCTGAGAATACAGATTCTGCAGCGGTTGCTTTCTTTCCTGTTGCAGCCCCAAGAGAGACAAGACATAGAATGTCATTTTTATCTCATAGTTTCTTTTGCTGAATAGAATGGTCTGAGGATTCAAAATAATTTTGCATAGAATATATTCTAGAAATTTAGCACAGCCACTGGTGAGAGCCCAAAATACTCTGCATATGTTCAAGAAACTATGAGAATGGAAAACCAGAGTTGATAAATGAAAACTGATAACAAAGTTGTGAGCTGAATCTACAGTTCAAACCTACGGATTTCCTCGAAGAATTGAAATAATCTTCTGTTCAAATAAACATTATTCTTGCAACCACATAGCTGTATTTAAGCCAGGATTGTAATGAGTCATTCACCATCTCTAAATAAAAAGGCTGAGAATTTCTAAGCAATCTGAAAAGAGACACTGGATATAAATTTCAACCTGGCTCTGGATGGAGCAAAAACAGAATGACAGACAATTTACTTTTTAAAATGTAGAGCCACTTTTATGGACTTTCTTGCATGGCAGGTTTAGGTAATGAATTTAATCTCTTTCATATGGCAGCCAGAATATAATAAGCAACAAGGCGGTAACTTGGTGTCCAGGTCCTGAAATCTTTGGATGCAAATAAAAGGGAAAAATTAATCTGATAAAATAAGAAACATATTAAATGCATGACTTAAATCTGGAGAACAATCCTATTAAGTATATGGAATTAGACATAATCCAATAGTAATAATTAGATTTGTCAATGAAGTGAAATGTAGCTTTTGCCCTGTCCCGGCCCCATCTGCTATGTTCTGGAGAGCAACCAGCAATGCCAACTGGTGTCAACTCAGCCTGAAAAAAAAACACAATCTGTCCAGCCCTCCTTTTGCACTAAAGGGAACTGCTCCTATTCCTCAAAACTTTGAGGATGGTACATCCATAAAGTACTTTAAGTACCACCATTATATGACAACAGGGGCAACCTGAAAGCCAGAACAGAAAACTTACTACGTTTTGAAAGAACAAGAACAAATAAAATATTCACATGGACAGAAAATGCAAATATGTTCTGATTTAATAAACATTTTGTCGTCCTGTATTGAATTAAGGAGCTAATTTTAGTCGCACCTTACATGAACATAAAATGAAGACGCACGATAGGGAGACGGCATGTCAACTTTAATTCCTAAAATATATGCATTCATTACATTGCCTGAACAGAAACCTCCTCCAGACTCAAGCTCTTTTCAGATATGATAATGAGTGTCGGTGGGAAATGACAAGGTCTTTCATTGCCCCATTCACAGACACACACATTCACCCTATGAACACATAATGTATGAATAGGGTTAAAACTGCTGCCACAAGAACTCTTTTAATAGTCTATGCAAAACTGCAACATTCTTTGTACTTACATCTCCTTATGCTTTTTGTATATGGAAGCCCTAAGCATAGTTGCTGTTCCTGTAAAATGACAGCTCCAAGCTCCCCCCCCCCCCCNTCCTCTCGATCAGTGGTGGGATTAAAAAAAAAATTAGTACCAATTCTGTGGGCATGGCATGGCTTGGTGGGCATGGCAGGGGAAGGATACTATAAAATCCCCATTCCCTCCCCACTCTACTAACCTGCTTTCCAGCTCCGTTCTCCTGTACAGGCAACAAAAGAAAACCCAGCCGATCACCTGGGACTCGGCAGGCAGAGAATAGATGGGGGAAGGGCCAGTCAGAGGTGGTATTCCGAACTACTCAAAATTTCCACTACCGGTTCTCCAGAACTGGTCAGAACCTGCTGAATATCACCTCTGCTCCCGACAGTACTGATCTCCAGCCACCTTGAGCAAAGGGACATCTTATGTACAATAGCCAACAGGTAGTCCTCGATTTACAATAGTTCATTCAGTGACCATTCAAAGTTACAACGACACCGAAAAAAGTGACCTATGGCCAATTTTCAGACCTACAACCATTGTAGCATCCGTACAGTCATGAGATCAAAATTCAAACACTTGGCAACTGACTCATATTTATGGTGGTTGCAGTGTTCTGGGGTCACATCAGAGGTGGTATTCAACAAGTTCTGCCCAGTTCTGGAGAACCGGTAGCAGAAATTTTGAGTAGTTCAGAGAACCGCCAAATCCCACCTCTGACTGTCCCTGTCCCCATATATTTTCTGCCTCATGAGTCCCAGCTGATCGGCAGGGTCTTCTTTTGTTGTCCTGCACAGGAGAATGGAGCTGGAAAGCAGGTTAGTGAGGTGGGGATGGAGTAGGATTTTGCAGTAACCTTCCCCCAGGAGTTGGGAGGGAATAGGGATTTTGCAGTATCCTTCCCCTACCACACCCACCAAGCCATGCCCACCAAGCCATGCTACGGCCATCAAGCCACGTGCACAGAACCAGTAGTAAAAATTTTTGAATCTTACCACTGGGTCACATGATTCCTTTTTGCGAACTTCTGAAAAGCAAGGTCAATGGAGAAGCCAGGTTCACTTGGCAACAGTTTGACTAATGTTTAACAACTACAGTGATTCACTTAACATCTGTGGCAAGAAATGTCATAAACTGGGGCAAACTCACTTAGCAACAAAAATATTGGGCTCAATTGTGCTCATAAGTCAAGTATTAAGATGAGTTAGAAGGCGGGACCCAGCCAACCTTTGAAAATAAAACTGAGCAGGGTTCATCATTTCAAATTCAATTTCCATAAAGGAAATTTCAGGGATGCAGGTGGAAGTAGGAAAAAAAGGGGAGAGGGATCCTAAAAAAAGGCAGTGGCAAGCTACCTTTATATTATTATTGCCACCCCAATCCCCACCCCAAGCTTGGTTGTATCTATGTAATCAATAGAAGTAAAGTTCAACTTGTACACTTTTCTTACTAAGCCTAATATCTAGAAGGCCTATTTTGTGTTACATTATGATGCTCAGGCTTCACATTCTCTTCTTCCTGACCCCACTTGGTATACATGGTCAATGAAGGAATGGTCATGGAAGACTTTCATGTGAGAGCCATATGGGATAGCCAATGGTATTCCTTGCTACCTGTAATAATGAAGGAAAAGCAGTTTAGCTTTATATTTTCTGATTACGTTTACAGCACACAAAATGGCCCACCCATTTTCTCCCATAGTCCATCAGCTCACTTTGTGTGTCAGCAGCAGATTACACAAGGCAGTTGTGACAGCCTACCATACAGTGACTACTTTTCAAGCAAAGAACACTTGATAGCTATTACTTCCCACCTCACTTTCTGTCTCTTTCATTTTGTTTCTCTCTCTAGAGCAGGGGTCTCCAACCTCTGGCTGAGGAATTCTGGGAGTTGAAGTTCACAAGCCTTAAAGTTGCCAAGGTTGGAGACTCCTGCTTTAGAGGGAATGATTAAAATCACAATTAAATCACAGACAGGCCAACTCCTTTCTGTCTCCTTTACAGCATCCCATGAAAATTCAAGAATGGGTCATTTTAGTCTCCAGAATAAGAATCACTCATCTCTCGGATAAGTATCATTTAATTTAGCTTCATATAAGATCAAATCTGTTTGTGATTAAATCTTAGGACCCTTTGAGTTAATCAAGTTGATTCTCTGCACAGGTTGAAAGTTCTCATGATATGCTGCACACATCACCACAGTGTGTCATGCAAACAGGCCTTTGGTGATGATCTGGTGTGTCTCAACCTTGACTTCTATGGACTTCAACTCCAAGAATTAACCAGCATCATATGCCATTTGTTATCTTAAGGAAAATCAACATTAACTAAAACTTTGCCTGCTGTTACAATTTTCAAATCCTCCTGTAATTTTTCACTTCCACGTGTGCTTGAACAGATCGTAATCCATGTGACATTTGCTCATGCAACATAGGATTCAGAACTTTTTGTATTAGATGAAAAGATCAAATGAATGGCCACTTCACATAATCCATCTGTCCAGTGCATTTTCAGAGTTATCTCTCTTTCATCAGGGAATTGCTCTGCTTCAAAGATAAGAAGTAATGAATGGAAACATATCAAAGAGAAATCCAACCTAGAACTAAGGAGAAATTTCCTGAGAATGAGAACAACTAATCAGAGGAATGGCTTGCCTTTGGAAGTTGTGTGTCCTACAACACAGGAGGTTTTTGAGAAGGGATTGGACAGTAATTTGTCTGAAATGCTATAGGGTCTCCTGCTTGGGCAAGGTGTTGGACTAGAAGACCTCCAAGATCCCTTCCAACTCTGTTATTCTGCGTTCTCTATAAGAGATGACTCTGAAGCTACTGTGATATCCTAAAGTACTAGCACGTTCAATAGTTCGTGGTCATTCTGCTCGTGCTCCAGGGACTGTCCTTTTCAGGGAAGAACACAGCTGCAAGAGAGAATGAAATCTTTAGCCTTGCTGATTTTGGCTAGATGAGGCAGACATGAGGAGATCCATCCAAATCTCTGTTCCACTCCTAACAGCGACCTTGTATTACCTTTCTGTAACTTTCTGTATAAAATGAAATAGATCTTGCAAAGCCAAGATTCTGCTTTTTTTTTTTTTTTAGCACTGCCCTGTGCAAGCAAAAAAACCTGGCATGCACACTAGAACATAAACTTCAACTAGGGAAAGAATGATGCTTCTATCATTCGCCTTTCCACCCACGACCTCTTTCTCACATGCACAGTTATTAGTCACTCTGAACTCAACTTTTTTCCTAATTGCCCTTTCCCTGAGTGGTGGAATATTGAGCAACATATACTACAATACGACAAATTGCAGAAGCAACTGTTTGTTGGATGTGAGGGAACATGGTGCTGAAGTGAGACAATTTCCTGAAGACATAAAGATGACATATTGTATAAATGCACAAGAGGGGAATAATAGCCTTAACATGTGTATTTTGCAGAGAAACGTTTTATGGAAAAGTTAAATTGACAGATTGCTACTTATACTTTTCTTTTTTTAAACTGGCAAATATCCCTCAGCCACTCTAAAGTGCTTATTTTATATTCCTCTATATAAAATACCAATAAAACTGTCAAATAAAATAGGCCCTTTATAATGTGGTACAAGATACAAAAATAGATAAAAATCTAACCCCTCACCCAGGTGATTCCATAATGCCTTAATATCTGGTTAATCACTGAAATGAAGACAATTTTTGCTCAAAGGTACCTCGTAAGGCACATCTGCAACCATTGCTTTCCCAGGATATCTCCTGCAGTACTCTGTGTCATCTTGTATCTTGACTTGTATCATGATAAGAGCATCAGTTCCAAACGTTTGTGCTTCTTCTTGTTTCTCCCAAAGTCAAAGGCCAGCACTGTTTTCTTACTTGGCCCCTTCACTACTGCAGTCAATCAGTCAAACTTGCCCCAGCCAGTGCTTTCCAGATGTGCCATTTGGTCCTGCTTGCAGCTGACTTACTGTCCTTCCTCTCTCCCACTGTTTCTTGCCAACCTGATTAACTCTGGCAACAGCAGGGGCGACACAACAGTGCCGTGTTCACAGGCATATGAGTGATCCAAATGGAGTGAGGACAGATGTTATAGGGGTGGTTGCCCACTAAAATGTATATGGGTCTGTGAAAAAGACAACCTCTGGCTGTTTGAATACACAGAGAGGTATGAGAAGGCTTGTGTGTGCATTTCCAATTAAAGGAAGTACAACTAATCATATTTTTTCTGCAGTGGTTCCATTCTTTCCTCATAAAAGATCCTTGTAAAATTCTGGAATGAAAGCCTCATCCACAGCAGCCTCTATGTTGCCTTGGAGTCAGAAGGGGATCCCAGCTGGGCACCCTGTGCTCACACTGCATCTTTGCAACTCAGCACGCCAGACTGCATCATCCACAATTGGTAGCTTTCCTCCACTGAACCTGTCAATCATTTTCACCCCACTAATAGCTCACTAAGAGGATACCTAGGCAGTCTCCTGTTTACAGGACAAAAAAAAAAAAATTTCTTTGTTATCGAAAACTAAAAAGTGACGAACCTAAAAATAAAAAGCGTTGACTTATCAACCCGTTTTCTGATAATTGTCCTGCTGCAAGAAGAAGTCCAGAGGGGGAAATCTATGTCACAGTTTCTGTATATTTGACTCTCATGTTTGGAGTGTGCGTTGTGTCTTTTATCCAGCGAATGGCCCTCTTCGTGTCCTATAATACTCAGTGCATGTCAACATCAAGCTCCATTCTCTCACAATTTTCTCTATTAGGCACTTGTTTTGAGAGATTCGACTTCCCAAAATATTTTGTGTCACTGACATGAGAAAGTTAAAGTCAAATTTGTGTTGGACCTTGCTCTTTAGCCCAGTTGGAATATTCATATGCCATCTCCAGGTGCTCTTTGATTATCTTTTCCTGGCAAGGGAAGCTTTTCATGCATACAACCTGAGCAGGTGAAGGCCAAGTTCTACAGGCTCCTGAGGGAATATGGTGGGCTGTCATTTCTTCTCATTCCTCACCCAAAGTGAGTTTGGGTAGCTGAAAATAGTCAGGGCTTACTTTTCACAACCAGTAGCCTACCTAATGTTCTCCAGCGGCAATGTGCTATTTGGTTATAGAACTCCCTGAAAAGTGCTGATTTTGGTTCTTGAGAACCTGTCACAGCTAAGGTATCTTTCAAAAGGTTTCACTGCCATGATAATACACAGGAGATACGTGCTCACCAATAAAAGAAGAAGAATTGCTGTACTACAGCTGCACTTAAATTGCACAATCTCAATAGGAAAACTCTGATTGGTTTATACATTGCTGATTGCTCAAATTTTAGGGCACTTCATGTTTGGAGTGCACTGGTTATTATCTGGAATTCAACAGAGCTTCTTTGTGCTTGCACTGAAAAGTACAAGAACTAAAGCTGGTACTATAGATTCCTGCTTATGTACTGTAGGTAAAATCTAGCCGTGTACTTTGATACTAACTCCATAAATCATGTGCTAGAGTCCAAAAGAACACATGGCTTTATTCCACAACATGATCTGGACCATTCCTTCTGCCACCCGTCCTCCCAGACTCTTTCTCATGCATGCCTGGGAATGCTGTGGGGCAGCTTATCCCCTAAGACACATGGTCAATGGGCTCACTGACCAGGGATGACAATTGTTGCTTCCAGCTTGAGGTCATGTATTTCTCCATGGTTCCTCCCTAGCCTTACCATGACTGCCATGCATGGTCAGATTAGACACACTAAGTTGTGACCAGTGGTTGGGGGCATCTTTGTGTGAGTAGTGGAGAATATACAGTGCACTGCAATTTGTGCAGGGTTTTCTTCCACATGTATGTAGAAATGTCACCAATTGTAGCAAGAGTGGCCAATACTTGGGCCATGATTATTCATTCCATTTATATATCGCAATAGTCATGGTGATTGGTGCTATGGTGTTCCTGGGTAGGTTGATGGGTTACACAATACTTCAACATTACCCTGGAATAACATATTGCACGGGAATTGAACAGTGGGAATGGTGTGCTGTTCTATCTATGCAACCTGCTATGTTCCTTTGAGAGCTAATGACCGTGGATTGGGAAGGAAGATTAAGCAAACCCAGATGCAAAATATTGTTCCATATTCAATTTATAATCTTATACAGATTTATGCAGGAATCGGCTACATGAATAAAAGAGATAATGAATGTCCATTTGATCAAGCAGGCCTACTTAATGTTAAGCACAAAAAACATTGAAAGGGTTGATTATGATTATACTGAACCCACACCCACACTGCTGCGCCCTTACTATCCCTTCCTAATAAATTCCATTCGTCTACTCCCTGGGAAAGCTGCCTCAATCGGCATTCCATGCTTCCCAGTATAATTGTATATTTTTATTTTGGAAAATGAAATATTTATGAAGAACATCAAGTTTCTCATGAGACAGGCTGGT
The DNA here is from genome assembly GCA_004320025.1 of Laticauda laticaudata. Lineage (NCBI taxonomy): Eukaryota > Metazoa > Chordata > Lepidosauria > Squamata > Elapidae > Laticauda > Laticauda laticaudata. The sequence continues at coordinate 38,495 of BHFT01003289.1, read as the reverse complement.
CACTTCTTATCCAGTAATAATTCATTTAGCAACACCAGCAGAACACTGGGATATTTATATGTTGACCCTACACAATAAATTATTATATTTCTGGCATAATTCTTCATCTTTTCCCAATCACTCATACAGCTGGTGAGAGTCGTCGCCCCCACCACCACCACAATACATGTTAGGCAAACAAGCTATAGCCAACTGATGCAATCAAACATCTCTATTTTAAAAAAATGAAACTCTAAATATTATAATCATTATTATCCAGTGCATGCATTTTAGGCATGATTTAAAACACCCTTTAAAAATAAAATTGTTACAAAACCGGACACAATTACAACGTGAAAACTATCCTGGACTAGGTTAGAGGTGAGGGAAAAACCAACAATATAAATCAAAATGTGTCTCAAATTGAAAACCCAGAATTGATTATTGTGCTAAATAATTTTGCAGAGAGAAATCAAGAATCAAATAAGCAACCCTAAAATCCACCCTCTTGGTGATGTTAAAATTCAGTATCTGAATTAAAAGAAATAAAGAGTATTTGAGGAATAAAAATATGGTGCCTTTTCTCAAGTACATTACTGCATGAATAAGAAAAATGTTTTCCATAGCTTAAAGCACTTATGAATTGAGACGTTGGGATATTATTCTTACTCATAGAGCAATCAAATTAAATCAAGGGTTAAATTGGCAACTTCAGTGATTCTCTCCAGGGTTAGATATGGTCTTTTTATATATGAAAAATGTTTTTTTTAAAAAAAGGTCATGATCTAATTATAATTAGATAATTATATCTTCTCATATCCTGAAGAAAACTGCTACCATTAAAAAGAGATTCTAACTACATAAAACAGGGTTATGATCTCTGCCTTTTGGTTAAGAAGCAAATTTTCGCTCTAGTAATGCCATCTTTTACTGTATTTTTTTTGAGAGAAATATTAACTTCAACATCTAAAGTCAATGACTCATTAACTAATCAACAGACCCAATCCTGTGTACATTTTCATTTTAGTGCACCCACAAGCTTTACAATCTGCGAAAGACATTCATCTAACAAATGCCAAAAAACGCTTGGCCTGTGTTTAGCCAAAACCCAGCCATGTGGTAAGTGTTTAGATAAAAACTGGCAAAGCTTGGAGATCTTGATCTTAGGTGTCAACCAAAAGCATTCTGTCCCTCCTGAAATTAAGATAGTGAACACTGAACCAGTTTTTTCCCCTTTTAAATAAACAAGCAAGTCCTAATTCTTTCAAGTCCACAAATGTTGCCATTTGGCCTTTGCAGATGTTATGTTTGGATGCATAGGATACTCAAAACTAAACAGAAAAACTGTGTTTAAGAAAGATAAAATGTGCAGTCCACAATCTTTCACTCCCACACAAGCATTGTAAATGGAGGCTGACAGACCTACAGCCCACCGGAAAAGAATGAAGGGACACTCAACATTGCTCGAGGGCTGCCTCCCCTTTGACCCCAGATCAGGGTCTGTACTGTGGACAAAGATAACCCTTGTTAGTTATGAGTCACCCATCACCACCAGGGAAATTAATGGCTCCTAAAAGATGAGCAATCAAAAGAGATTGCCAGATGTTTGTTCCCTTTTATATATCCCCCACCCCAAAATAGAGTTCCCAAAGTATCTAGCTATCTTCCTAATAATGCCTGCCAGTATTCAGCTACCACACAGACAACCAAAGGTCAACTCACATGACTGCCTTGGCCTTTAGACTGTGTGAGAACATCAGAGAGCTAATTTCTCTGTCCCAGTTGGCCAAGACTCCCCTGGGTAGCAAACAGAGACCTTTCCCCAACTGTAAAGCCTGTGGAGCTCCTTTAAATTGGAAATTCAACTCGAGTTCTGTGTATCCTAAAACCTCCTGTTATACATATTAATGCAAACTGATGCAGCATATGGAAATCTAAAACATCAACCAAATAAGCAAAGTAGATTAGATAACATATAAAAGGAGAGAAATTACAACATACAAAGGATCAAAGAACAATTTTTTCTTGGCATCTAAAGGTATAAACGACAGCACCAAAATGGCTCTTGCTCCATCTCTGTATTTGATTAAGTGGGTTGTAATTCATGAAGCTATATGATGTAACTAATGGGTTAGCTTTTCTGATGTCACAATATTCTTCCTTATATTAAAAGAGAGCGCTACCTTGGTGATCTCTATCCAAACTTTAATGTCATTTATGTTGTCCCAAGATGTAATTTGTGAGTTGTAAAGTTCCGAATCCTAATTCCCATATGGTAATCCTTCATCACTGCTCAGGGTTGATGGAGGGGCATAGTCCAAATCATCTGGAAGGCACAAGATTGCTTAACTCCATCTTACAAGTATCCAGGCTTTTTATTATTCCCACCCATGGAAAGGTATATGAGGATATGCAATTTAGTTTCTAATCACAGTTTATGAAAGAAATTTATTGTACAATCATTCATAGTTCCTTCTAGCTCTATTCCACAGCTTTGAGGCCTGGACTGAAAATTAATAAAATTTTCCAGGAAGTTAGAAATTAAGAATCTTTAAATAGCTTTGAGAGTCCAAGAGTCGCAAGAGCAAAATAACTTATTCTTCCTTATTCTGTTTTAGCCTTAGGAACCCAGTCCCATGCTCGGATGATTTCCCAAGCCTTTGTAAAGCCCTGCTAATTCCAGGGCAATCAAGCATGATGAGAAAATCCTTGATGAGGGAAGCCAAGTAACCAACAGGGCATTTACTCGGGATGTCTCCAGTTCAGCGCAATGTCTCTAGAGTCAGATTCCATTTACGGTCAAGTGGGCAATCCATGGCCCACTTATAACACTTGGGTACTGTCCCTTGGGTTTCAAGGCTTCCGGATACAGGTAACCCTCAACATATCATAAAGCCATGGTGAGAATGCAGCATTGCAGGCTAAACTCACTGCTCACTCCAGGAGTTCAATTCTAACCAGCTCAAAGTTGACTCAGCCTTCCATCCTTCTGAGGTCGGTAAAAGGAGGACCCAGATTGTTGGAGGCAAGAGGCTGATTCTGTAAATTGCTTAGAAAGGGCTGTAAAGCACTGTGAAGTGGAATATAAGTCTAAGTGCTATTGCTATTGCTATCACCACAGCTGGAATCAAAATTTCCATTGCTAAGTAAGGCAGTTAAGTGAGTTGTGCTCAATTTTACGATTGTTTTTGCCACAGTTTTTAAGTGGATCAGGCATTTGCTAGGCAAATCCAGCTTTCCCCCATTGATTTTTCTTGTTGGAAGGTGGCTGGGAAGGTTGGATTTTGATCCTGTGACAGTGGGGATGTTATGATACTCTTAAGTGCAAGGACCGGTCCTAAGTCATTTTTTTTCAGTGCTGTTGCAATGATCACTAAAGAAATGGTTGTTAGTAGAAGATTATCTGTACCTGTTGTTTTTCTCTACTGACCTGCTGGTAGGAAAGGGATGGCTGTTCTCAACATTGTTTTCAGCAGATCCAAAGAACCAATATTGAGAAAACAATTTTGAGGAAGCTTTCACACCTTAGCTCACTGATTCTCCCAGTGCAACTGAATGACTCTCCCCCTCCACCCACCAATAACTGCAGTGGTCTTCAGTAGGAATGGTCTCCACATCAAAGGGTTTTGCGTATGTGTTGTTAATGGAATAATGAGCTTCCTCTCTTTTCCTGATATTAAGTTACATCTTGACCAGAATAAATGGATGGAAGGAAACTTGACTTCCTGGTGAGCCCAAAACAGCTGTGTATATAATTGCATGGATTCTGGACAGTTTGCAAATATGCTTCATAAAAGGAATTTATTTGCAAGGCTGTTGCCTTCAGCAGATATCGGCAACATGACATCCATTAGTGCAAATTCTCAGAGATGTTTAGTTTGTCACCCACTTCACATTTTATTTCTACCCTCCACCCTTTCTTTTTATTTTTTCTTAGTCTTTACTATCATCTTATCTAAAAGAGTAGATCTGGCCTCACAGTACTGTACTCCATAGTGGTGCTGATGGTGGTTGCAATTCAGTGTTCTACTTAGTGTTGCCTGAGAGATGGCAAGACCAGGATGCCTGGTTAGAGCAGAAGAAGGTGGCAGAGGATCATCCTTACCAGTTTGTCTTCTGGTAACATTGCCTTGTCTGGTTGGCCTGGGCTCACCTCCTTATACGTTCAAATTTTCAGATATACTCCTAGTCAAAACATACCTTCTCCTGTCTACAGAAATCTATATCCTATGTCTATAAGTTCTTGTTTTGTATTTTCAACACTAGTCAACATATATAACATTGGAAGTTCTTATAAATCTGTTCAAGAGTTCTGTGCTCACTGCAATTCATGCAATTATCCATCTTTTAAAAATTTCCTGCGCAAGTCTGCAACACATGGTTCTATAAACCTAAATACGGTATATTCCTTGGCCAAGAAAGAGCAGCCCACCCAAAGTCACCCAGAAAGTTTCTATGGCTGAGGACAGAACCTGGGTCTCTGCAGTGCCAGACCACCATCCTAAGTTCTTCACCACTTCAGCTTGTCATATAATCACTTCATACCTCTTCTTAAATCAAGAAGAAATATTTCAAGATAACCAAACTGAAGATCAATGCTAACTTTTTTTGGGGGGGGTGGGCTCTATTTCAGTACTGACTCCTAGCGATTGCCTGGGCTGTAGTCCCTGAAGTTTTCTTTGCAAGGCTTTTCACAAGTGGTTTGCTGTTACCTCCTTGCTAAGGGTGAGAGAGAATGACTGGCACAAGGTCCCCCATCTGGTTTCCTAAGGTGGGACTAGAACTCACACTCTCCTAGTTTCTAATCTGATGCCTTAGCCCAGAGGTCTTCAAACCTGACAGCTTTAAGACTTGTGGACTTCAACTCCCAGAATTCCTTCTCCAGCCATGCTAGCTCATGAATTCTGGGAGTTGAAGTCCACAAGTCTTAAACTTGCCAAGTTTGAAGGCCCTTGCCTTAGCCTCTCAACCAACTGACTTGACCAACTGACCAAAGCTAACATACGGTATGTAATATGGGAAAATGCTACGATAAACAATTGTGTAACACAACTGTATTATATGTACATGATTGTCTTAAGCAAAGTTATTGCAGTTAAGGCAATCCTCCCTCCAATAAGCACAGCCAGACTCTGTCAAGGGTCCGTATGAAAGGCACAGCATTTTCTCATGAGGCACTTGGCAACTCAGATGGTGTGTGGATTGCTGTTATTTTTAAAGAACTAGCGACAGAACAAATGATTCAAAATAGAATGGTTTCATTTATTAAGAGACCCTGATGTATCTGTAGTTACAATGGCAGGAGGTAGAAAGAGAAGAACAAGAACACTGGATTCATCAGATAATCATGTTGCTCTTAATGAAACAGATTGCACAAACTGGATTCATGTCCAGACTTGACCAAAGAGGCCTTTCTCCAAGTATTGTTGACTACAATAGTGTATTATGCTATATCCCCCAGACAGCTGTAAAAATTACAAGCCATGAATGCCAGCAAGTTTGAAGCATGATGCAAATGCTTTGTCCTGAATTGGTGCCACAAAAAGAAAGAAAAAGAGGGGAAATGCCAGATGTTCTAAATTATTAAGGTAAGGAAACTCCTGATAAGAAGAAAAGCACCTATTTGTGCTTCTGCATTGTGGGGGAAACGCTACACTGAATGGATGTCCTTTGACTTGGCAGTCCTGTATTACACCTGGATTTAGTATCTATCTAAATTCCAGTATATCTAAGTCTTCTGAAACAGGGGTCACCAACCTTGGCAACTTTATGACTTGTGGACTTTGCTGGCTGAGGAACTCTGGGAGTTGAAGTCCATAAGTCTTAAAGTTGCCAAGGTTGGAGACCCCTGTTCTAAAATATTATGTGAAAATCTAGCTTTTCAAGAGAAGAACGCTGGCTGTGAATTCATACCTCAAAGGCAGAGAGAAAACCTTTGCTGCTTAATTCTTTTGTTGCAGTTGCAGCACGGTGCTAATGTTTTATTTATTTCATTTTTTAGATCTTTTTATCTCACTTTTATAAGTAACTCAAGGTGGAGAACATAGCTACTGTTCTTTCCTCCTTTTATTTTCGTCATAACAATAACCCTGTGAGGTGGGTTGGGCTGAACGAGAGAAACTAGCCCAAAATCATCCAGATGGCTTTCATGCTCAATGGGATTAGCACTCATAGCCTCCTACTGTAAGTTCCTACAACCCTAAAGTCTGGCTCCTACAATCCTACTGACTAACTGACAACTGAAGAGGTCCAGGGGGTTAAACACCAGGTGAGCAAATATATCTGAAGGAGAGTCCATGCAAATATTAAAAGGGGAAGAAAAACTGGTCCACCAAACGGGGGACAATATTCTCTGTATTGGTTCAAAACACGTACTAAGTAGCATTTGTAGCCCAACTGATCCCTCAGTCCCAGCTATATGAATGCCAATACTGAAAAGGCAGACAAAGGAGCCACATTCCCACATGAATTATGTTTCAAATTAATGTAGCTCCAATAGGCTGCTTTGGCAAGTAACATTACAAGTCAAATGGGGTATTGGTGTACTAGCAGCGGCTCATAGTGAACAAAATTTCTCTTGTGGTTCGTAGATGTCACAGCCACTACAAATGAGCAGAAAGTTTTCCCTTTAGTTCCTACAGCATCTCCCAAGATTTTTCAACGCAAAGATGACTCAAATCTTGGAAACTGATGACAACTGGCTTACTGTGTTTCAGATAATAAATTACAAGAAAAATGTTATGGGATGAAGAGCAATTAAACCCCCACACAAAATAAAACATTTTATATGAAGAGAAAACTGGGAAAGAAAGTGGTTTGCTAGAGCCCTATTTCTACAGTCAAAAAGTGACTGAAGGAGAGGGAGCATTTGTTGGTGTGCATTATTTCTCAAGAGAAGAGCCAGAACATTTTCTCTGCAGTTGAGAACTCTAGAAGGATCTCTGTGCTGGGCTAGAATCCCTATGGCATTGCAGAAAGGAAGGAAGGAAGGAAGGAAGGAAGGGAGGGAGGGAGGGAGGGAAGGAAGGAAGGAAGGAAGGAAGGAAGGAAGGAAGGAAGGAAGGAAGGAAGGAAGGAAGGAAGGAAGGAAGGAAGGAATTCTCCATTATACTACTTTTCATTACTGTCTAATGTGCAGGAAACTGTCAAATATTTCAAACAAACATGGTTACATTGAAAAATTAAAGAATAGTAGGTAGTAATATTAGGGCTCATGAACTACTTATAAATCTACCCTGGCTTTGGAAACTGGAATAAACTGCTATTTGAGGTTCTTTTCAGTTTTATTTTTGTTTCATTATTTATGGTTTTATTTTAAAAAATCTGTGATTGTGGCTTTGTTATTTTGTTTGTGCATTGCCCGGAGTTATGTTTTGCAAGATGGGCAGCTTTATAAATCTGTTAATAAATAAATGGAATCTTGGACACACATACACACACACACACACACAATATTTGCTACTTAGATTAGGTTTTAGCTGATCTCACCCTGATTCCCTGTCTTTAAATTATTTGGTGATATGAATGTTGAGTTTGACTTAAGAGGAATCATGCCAACCATTCAAATGTATGGAAAGTTTGGAGCCTGCTCAAAAATATGGAAACAAATGGAAAATTTGAAGACTGCTGGTTCAGCTAATACTTGTTAGATATGCTGGTAATCTTTAGAATATTTTTCATTACAATTTCCAGAACTCTTGATTATTGGGAAGGATGGAAGGGGCTTTCAAGAGATGTAGTCTAAAACCTGTAGAAGAGATCAAGATGTCTATTCTTGACATAGTCTATAAGCCTCTAGACATAGTTGACCCCATTTCTCTGTCCATACAACATATCCCAACATGCTATAGCTGCCACCAATGCTGAGAAATAAGGTGCAACAACTGTTTTATTTTTCGACTATGATGAAATTTTTTATCCATTTGTGTCCTATTTGATAAACACATCAGTCCCATGAACTAAAATGAACCTAAACCCACAAAGCACATTTTGACCCTAGCACGCAACCTGTGGAAGTTAATGATCCACAAACAAACCAACAAAAAGAAAATATTTTGTCACGAGGCAGCAAGTCAAAAGAGAAAAGAGAGTGGAGCAACTGTCAATGAAATTACTTTCAATTCTACCCAAAATTTTACTCGGCATAGTGTCTAATTTATTCTGCACAGTACCTAAAAGGGGAAAAAACCTTCAAAAAGCTAATATAGTATTGGAAAATATAGGAGTTTTAATGCATGAAAGCTAAAATCACTGTAACCGAACGATAAATATAGTATTTATTAAAAGCTAGCAAGAGATAGGCATCGTATTCCCCAAGGCCACTCTTGACACTTTAAAACCGGAAGAGGCCACCAAAGTTTTGCCTCCTGTGATATCAGAGCAGCGACTTCCATCTTGGCAACCTCCAGATGTTTTGGGGACTGAAACCTTCAGAAATCTCATGGCAGTCCACATTCATGTCTCAAATGCATGGGACCAGGTCATGAAATCCTGAGCTTCAATGATCCTGAGTATGAGCAGATCTGGGCTGCTGGGGGTTCCGAGCCCCAAGGGGTTTGGGAGAGCCCCTAGCTAAGATTCTGTGAAGTTTGTAGAACCCCCAAAGCCCATTCCTGGCTGGCCCCGGCCACCCCTCCCTGCCCAGAAGTTTCCACGTGGCCTGTTTTGGATGCAGGTAAATGCAAGGTGTGAGTGGAGGCTCAGGGAGGGCAAAAAACAGGCCTCCAAGAAATCTGAGAAGGCTGGAAATGGGCCTGTTTCTGGCTTCTACAGAGTCTCTGGAGCCCAGGGAGGTTGTTTTCGCCCTCCCGGAGGCTCAATATCCCGGGGAAGGCAAAAACGCCCTCTCCCCCACCGTGGTACAAGAGGCCGACTAGGCCATGTCCACCATCACTATGCCCATTGAGCAACTGGGCAGAGAACCCTTTGCTAAAATGTTTGAAGCCCACCCCTGAGTGTGAGCCTCTTCTCAGCCATGAAAAACAGGGCTGCTTTATTCCAGCCATTCTCTCTAAAGCCCCTGTCACACTGCACCAACAGATGGAAAGAGGATGTAAAACGGACAAAAACACTTGCCATACGTTGGTTAATGCGATGCTTACGTTTTGTACTCACTGCATACGTTTTGCTTCCTCTCTAATCAATCCAGCATCCGTCTATTGATGTTTCATCTGCTCAGAGGGTTTTGAGCTGCTCAAAACTTTTGCGCGGAAAATGTATCCAATGCAATGCTCGTTCTGCATCCGTTACGCTACCGCTATATCCGCTAGGCATCCGCTATGCATCTCGCGCAACTTGATCCACTCCAGCGGTAAACGACGCAGGGAGGAAGCGAACAGACACGGAACGGATGCAGAATGGATGCAGAACGGATGGAGAAAGGATGAAACGAATGCAGCTCGCAAAGAAGCATTTAAAACGAAAAAAACGTTCACAGAGGGGACCTATCTCAGATATTAAGGATGTAGAGGATGCCTAGAGGATGCAAAGGGACACATAGTGGAAAACCTATACTGCTATAAAGGGGAGCAACTCATCTGGATCTCACTTTCAGCCAGCAGCCCAGCTGTGCAGACCTCTGCAGCCTTCATCTGACTCTTCCTCTTCCACAGCATCCACTCATGTCCACCATGGATCGTAACAAAGTCCTTTGGCAGCCACCATCATTCTGCAACAGTGCAAAGCCATCTACAGGCTCTGTGAACTCTACTACGGGAAGAAAAAGAGGCGGGCAAGAAGTGTCTGGGTCTGAAGATGGATTGGGAGAAGAACAGAGTACGGACTGTATAACAAGCTGATGGTGGAGCTCAGGAACGAAGACACTCGTGCATTCCAGAACTTCATGAGGATGCCTCCAGCCATGTTTGCCGAAGTTGTGCAGCGGCTGACACCCAGGTTGACAAGGCAAACACCAACTTCTGGCCCAGCCTGGACCCTGGCTGAAGGTGGCACTCACTCTGTGCCACCTGGCCTCAGGGACCACCTACAGGAGCATGCAGTACGGCTGGAGGGTGCCACAAACCCCATCAGCATGTGCAGAGAAGTGGTGCAGGCCATCATCGAAGAATACCTGGAGGAGCTCCTCCAGTGCCCCTCCACTGAACAAGGCTGGAAGAAAGTTGCAGAGCAGTGGTATCAGAGGTGGAACTTCCCCCACACCGTTGGAGCCATCGATGGCAAGCACGTGGCCTGCAAAGTTCCAGCCAAGTCAGGGTCCACTTATTTCAACTACAAGGGCTTCTTCAGCATAGTCCCTCTTTGCCATGGTGTGATGCTGACTACAAGTTCATGTACATTGATGCTTCAGGCAACGGGTCAGCTTCAGATGCCCAGGTATACAACGCCAGTGACCTCAGGAGGGGATGGAACGCAACCTCATCATGGGCTTCCCAGATCCAGACCCACTGCCCAACGACACGCAAGATGTGCCCTACTTCATCATGGGGGATGACGCTTCTCCCTCAGAACCTACCCACGAAGCCCTACACCTCCAGACTCCTCACCCGGAAGAGAGGATCTAACTACGAGGCTGTCCAGGGCAAGGCAGGTGTGGAGAACGCCTTTGGCATCCTGGCCAACAGTTCCAGGTACTTCTCACCACCATGCCATCCCCAGGAGACCATGAGGAACATCGTGGAAGCTTGCTGCATCCTGCACATCTCATGGCACACCCTGCCCAGTCTTGCAGAAGAGGCTCATGACTCCAACAAGGCAATGGGGACATGGAGCCTGGGGAATGGAGGCAAGGGCGAAACCTGATAGACACTGAGGATGTGCAAGGCCCCAACAGAGCCACCGTGAAGGGAAGAAGCAGCGCAACCTCCTGAAACACTGGTGCAACCCCCAGCTGGAGCGGAGGAGTGGCAGACAGGATGATAGATGCTTAATGGATACTTCCTTCAGCCTATCTCATCACACCTGATGAGATTGGGCCATGTATGTTGGGTGGGCCTACAATGAACAGGGCGTTTAATAAAGAGTTGTGTTTATGTTGAACATGTGTGGATGATTATTTCATTATTATTGATAATAAAGGGCCATAGGTGAGGCACCTGGGAGGGTGGACCATACAGTCCACTATGCTTGCACTGGAGGTTTATCTATTCCCACAGCTATTACCATCCCAAAGGTATCCCTGCTCATTCCACAGGTATCCTGCCCATCCACTGCAATCATAACCCATCCCACAGATATCCTAACCCATCCCAAAGGTATCCCTGCCCATCTGACAGGTATCCCTGCCCATCCACAGCTATTACCCATCCCAAAGTTATCCCTGCCACCCCACTGCTATCTTAACCATCCCACAAGCATGCAAAGGCTTAAACCATTTCTAAAAGTTTCCACCAAAACTTTATTAAAAAAAAGAAATGAAGCAAGTGTGTGAATCAAAGATAGACTTTATTAACAACAAGCTTAAAAGAAAAATGACCCAGTCAAGTGTCCAAATAAAGTCCACAGGTAGCCAGCCAGCCAGTCTCTGGCACTCCTCTTGGTCACTCGAGGTGTGCCCAGTCTCAGGGGTGAAGGGTCCAGCTGCTGTGAAGGTGGCTGGCTGGTGCTGGAGTGCTGGTCTGAAGCCCGCTGGAGTGCCTGGCCCCGAGAGGACAACAGGTGACGGTGTGTTGAGAAAGCTCTCGGACAGCTGTTCAGACCCGAAATGTTGAGAGCTCCTTCCTCCATGCCATGGGTTGTCAGCCCAGTGCCGATGACAGATGTACTGAGGCCGGGCTTGGCTGTGTGGTGAGGAAGGAGCAGTGTAGTGGGTCTGTCTGGTCTGCAGCTGGGTGAGGATTGGCATTGGTGGCATCGGTGGCGTGGGTGGCATCAGTGTTGTGGGTGGCATTGTTGGCGTCGTGGCATCAGTGTCATGGATGGCATCAGTGTCATGGGTGCATCGGTGGCATCAGTGGAACCGGTGGCAACGGTGTCCGTTCAAATGACTTTGTGCTGGACTGGGAAGGGCTGCTGCCTGTGCTGCTGACCTCCTGGTAGCCGTAGCCCTGGTAGGTGAGGGCCTGTGGAAAGCCTTGGAATGGGAGGGACATCAGCTGGGGTGGAGGAGCAGACCTGGACTGGGTGGAGCAGGTTCCTCTGGGTCTGGAGGGTTGTGAAGCGCTCGGTGATCCGGTCCTTCACCACCTGGTACTGGGGTTCCGCATGTCCGTGAGGGTCTGGTTGACATAGGTGAGGAAGGGCTTGCGGTTGGAGGATGAGGAGTTGGTGTGGACCAGCTGAGAGAGGAGATCTATGCTGCTCCGGATGGTGTCCTGATCTCCAGCAGGACTGTGTGGCTCTGCCCCTCCAGTCTGGCTCTCTGCTTTCTGTGGAGGTGGAGCTGGGGTGGATGTGGGTAGGGGCTGTGGTGGACGTGCTGTCTCCTTTCTTCCACTACACCAGGGAGTCCTCCAGCTCTCCACCACGGTTAAAACACCTGTCGGGGGGTTCTCCACCGTGGCACCGCTCCACAGAAACCTGCCTGGAGACAGGAGCTGACTCTCGGCCAGAAGAGGACTGGCTCTCAGCAGGCTGCCGGAGAGAGAGGGTAGTGGGAGGGGCTGCTGGTGCTCCTCGGTGGCGGATCTCACCCTCCAGGAAGCTGCACCTGGCCATGACTCTCTGTCCGTCAGCTTAACCGTGGCCTGGCCAGATTTCTTCAGGTGCAGCTTCCCATACCAGGTGTGCATGTGCTTCCACCAGCTGAGGAGCACCTCTGAAGTGTAGCCCAGACCCTCCGCCTTCTCTCTCCAAGCTGCATGCTTCCGCTTGGTGTCCCTGTAGAGCCGGTGTCCCTTCCGCCACAGATAGTCATTCTCTCTCAGCCACTCCAGCACCTCATCCTCATGTTCCTCCTCAATGGGGTATTGCCTCCTCTCCTGTCCCCGCATATGCCTCTTCCTCCCTTTGGCAGGACCAGATGGGCCCTCATGAGAGGGGCTCCCAGGTAGTAGGAGCTGCCCCTCCACCACCACCACCAGCAGCAGCACCAGCAGGATCATCATAATCAGCAGCAGCAGCAGCAGGACCAGGATCGTAGCAGCAGAGTAAGCACCAGCAGCGCCAGCAAGACCAGGAGCACGAGCAGGACCAGGAGCATGAGCAGGACGAGCAGGACGAGCAAGACCAGGAGCACGAGCAGGACGAGCAAGTCCAGGAGTACGAGCAGGACGAGCAGGACCAGCAGGACGGAGGAGCAGCTTCAGCAGAGTAAGCCACGAGCAGAAGCACCACTGCCAGGAGCAGCCTCAGCAGAGTAAGCACGAGCAGAAACAACACACCAGAAGCAGCATCATCAGCTCCTCCAGAAGCAGAAGCAGCAGAACCCCAGCAGAAGCAGAGTCAGGGACAGGGGGGCGGGGGTGCCCTGTCCCTCTTGCCAGGGATGGTGGCATGTTGCTACTTCCCATGGTTGTGGGGTTACTGGCTGTGGCAGGGAGGCTGGCAGGGAGGCTGGCAGGAAGGCTGGCAGGCGCCAGGCACCAAGGCTGCAGGAAGGTCGGCAGGCAGACAGTCAGGCACCAAGGCTGGCAGGCAACCAGGCAGCAAGGCTGGCAGGCAGACTGGCTGGCAGGGAGGCTGGAAGGTAGGCTGGCAGCAAGGCTGGCAGGCAGGCAGACAGCAAGCTGGCAGGGTGGCTGACCAGGAGGCTGGGAGGCAGGCTGGCAGGAAGGCTTGCAGGCAGGCCTGCAGCAGGGCAGGCAAGGCAGTCAATGCGTCCGGCAGCAGGTTTTTCCTCCGAATGATGACCTGCTTCCGAGCTGCTTTCCCTTTATATCCATGGGGTTATGCAATGCATCCCCCCCGCATGCGCAATTAACGCTCGGCATCCGTTAGGCTTCCGCTGTGCATCCGCTAGGCTTCCGTTCGCATCCGCTTTCCATCCGCTCTGTGTCCTCCCCGCGTCCGTTCCTTTCTGTGTTATCTGCTCTGGTTATGCAAATTTTTGCCCCTTTTGAGAGCGGATAACAACGGATAGAACATTTTTCTCGTCCGTTGTGTCCTTTTTACTAACGTTTTGCATCCGTTGGGCAGTGTGCCAGGGCCTTAAGCTTTGAAAGGCCATGTAGAAGAACATGGGACCAAATTCTCCACTGGGGGGGGGGGGGATTTGTCAAGGGAAAGGAAGAGGTGGAAAAATTCAACCCCCTCTTTCTGAAGATGAGACCCGGGGGAGCTCAGATCCCTCCCCCACTGTTCTTTTGGCAATTGGATTTTTGCCTTTCCTGTAAATATTTCCCAGCCTGGAATGATGCCAGGAACCACCCTTCTCTTACCTGGAGGGAAAGCATTTAGAACATTGAAGAGAAGGAGGTGCATTCATAGCCTCTTGAGGGAAAAGATTCTTGGGCATAAATAATATTGTCAGGAGGTGTCTTTCTTAATAGAGACTGATCGCAGTCCTTAAGACAGGTTCCACCAACCATCAGAACATTAGAAAAAATCCCAGCCAGGAAAACAATGGTTTTTATAGGCAAGATGCCTGTGACTAAACTAGATTTATCTTTCCCATCCAGGAAAAAATAAGGATGATCTCATGTGAAGAATGAATGTGTATTTTTTCCCAACAATACTGTATTTTAAATGATCCATTATTAGATCAATGTAGGAAAATGATATAATAATGTGTTAATCTTGCAATATTATTATAATTAAAGGAAAAGAAAAAAAGAAGCCTGGAAGATTATGTGGCAAACAAAAGATCTCCAAAAAAATTTGAGCCACAAATGTCTTCCTATACTTGACAGATAAATATAGAGAACTGAGTGACTGCTAGTAATCTCTGGCCCGGAAAACACACTTGAAACAACCATAGAAAGCATAGAAAGAAGAGCTATGGCAGCAGCGAGAAGAAAGAGCAGACAAAGCAGGAGATGCCAATTGCTTCTTGCATACATAATGCAAATGCAAAGCAACAAATTAGCCATTAGAAACTTCCAATGCACCTTGACTTTTATTGATGGGTGTATCCTGCAGGCATTTAAACACAGCATTAGATGTGGAGTGAACAATTGCCTAGATACATTCAAGCCAGGTTCTCTGTGATGTTTGAATTGTCTCAAAAGATTGCATGATGTTTTGATTAAAAAGTGGCATTTTTGTTTTCTGTACAATTAGCCATCATTTTTCATTCCTAATTGCTTTTTTTGCACCTTCCATTCAATCATATCCCATTTTTGGAGACTGCCTGGACAAGTCCCTGCAGCTTTCTTGGGAGTATTTTCACAAGGGGTTTGCCATTGCCTTCTTCCTAGGGTTGAGAGAGAGCGACCGGCCCAAAGTCACCCACAGGGCTTTGTGTCTAAGACAGGACAAGAATTCAGTGTCCTGGGTTCTAGCCTGATGCCTTAATGATTCCAACGGATTCTCCCTAATTGCTCGCTGTAACCTAATTCACACACACGGCATCCATTTCTAGCAAGTCTATTAATTTTATAATATCTATCTTTTCCCACATTGCAATTCTGCCCTGATTCTTCTCTGTCCTCTGGCGTTTGTAACTTCTTATTTGATGAAGAGCTTCTAGAGCAGTGAAGAGCTTGCATATATTTGTGTACTGTTTTGATGGGATCCATTAAATGTTAATAGGATTATAATCATAAAAAACTAGAGTTGGAAAGGACCTTCCAGTCCAGCTCCTGCCCAGTTCAGGAATCGCCATAGCCTTCTGGACAAATGGTTGCCAGGCTCTTCTTGAAAACCTCCAGTGATGAAGCACCCACAACTTCAGGAGGCAGACTGTTCCAATGCTTTGGAAAATAGTCACAGTTGGACAATTCCTCCTGAGTTCCAGTTTGGATCTCTCATTGAAGGGCTTCCACCTACATGTACTTCTCTTCTCCTCAGGTGCTAAGGAGAATAAATATTTTTCCTCTTCTCTAACGTTTCTTCATGCACAGAAAGACCGCTCTCATGTTCCCTTTAGCCTATAAGCTAAACTTCCCAAGTTTCTTTAAGTGTTGTTCTTAGGATTTAGCCTCCAAGCCCTTCATCTTCTTTATTGCTTCTCTCTGCACTCTTTCCTGACCAATCAAGACACCACAGATGAAATTAACACCCACATAAATCTCTAATGATCTAATCAAGAGTACAATCAGAATCTGACAGATGAAGAAGGTCTTACACAAAGGCCTTGGCTTTTCAAGCAAAGTCTGGCCACAGATAAAAATGAGAAGTTTGAAGTGAAATTATCTCTAAGGCAGATTTTCTATCAGTTTGGCTGCTTCCATCTGAAGGAAGTACACAAATCATTGTGACAGGCAAGACTAAAATATAGTTGTTCATATACATCCTTCGTCACCAGCCAACCTTCAGTATGTAGTTCTTGATAAAAGTGTGCATGTGTGTGTATGCTTGGTTTTATAGGAATCTGGAGTTCCTCAACTACTTGCTGTGCAACACACAACTGTTGAATTAAAATGTATTCATTTAAATAGAGGTCTGCAGAACACATTAATTTAAAATGACTCTTTTCTGAGTTTGAAACTCAGTTCTTATGTCATACTAACCTACAAACTATGGTTTACAAACCTCAGTGACTAGATTCATATAATACACTCTAAAAAATTTATCACAGATTAGTGTAGGATTTGAATCTACGCACTATCTGTTCTAAATTTAAGGGGCAGTGTCATCTGACTTCACTATGACCTGGAGGAAAAGGATGAAACAAATTTGATGAAGTTAAACCAATCAGGATTTAATTAGTACCAAAAGGGAGAATGATCCCTTAAATTCAATTGAAGTTTATATCAATAGGAAGTCCCTGAATTAGACAGGTTTACACACATGAAAAAATGTTTCGTGTCTTCAACAAGCTCAGCCTTCAAGTTTCCTATTTAGAAAGTATATTATTTTTGCTTCAAATTATTTTTAAACTTGGGGGGGGCATCTTTTTTGTACACCTACAAAGACTGAAGAATGTAACAAGCATCAGTCACTCTCATCCTATTGCCTAGGCAATTAAACTTTCTTGGGAAATCTCAAGCAAGTCACATTGGTAACAGCCACCTCTTTTTTGCCCCCAGAGTTTGCTAATCAGTGACAAGAGTTTCTCTTTTTCAGAGAAGGGAAAGCACTTTTTCAAAGAAGAATGTTTGATCATAGTGTGTGTAGTCATCTATCTTTCATCTCTGATAAACAGATCTTGCCATTGTTTCAATAACTTGCAAAACTCCCTTTGATGAGTGGGCCAAAAAAAACATATATCTATCAATATCACAGGAAGGGAAATCTATCTCAAATGATTTTCAATTATTGTCTACCTCCAAGCAGAGTGATTCTAAGCATGGATGCCCCTATATAATTAGGATGAATAGTTGTCATTGTACAGGTTTAGGAGGGATAGATTTATCAGTAAGAAAAAACTGTTGAAGCCAACAGCAGCTATTGTAACATCCTGTGACCATATATTCTATATCCTAGATTAATTACATGTTGCATGAAATATTTCTTTTTGTCTGTCCTCAATCTACTGCCAAACAAATGTTCTGGATGAATCTTTGAGAGAGTGTGGAATATTCTTTGCCAGCAGAAATCTGAGATATCACAGGCACACCAAGAATATTCTTGTCTTGTAGGAACTTGTTTTCTGAAACTTACAGCTTCTGCACACGGTGAAAAGAAACTTCAAGATATAGGAGATGTGTAAACACCCAGGACCAAGTGACTAGGAAAAGAAGGGCTTTAGGAAATATTTACCTGTTTAATAGGGGGCATTCTTTTAAATTCTAAATTACAGTTTGGATTGGAATACTGTTTCAGTACTCATTCTAACAAGGATAAATTGAAAAGCATTATGCTACAATTGAAAATGAGCACAAAAATGAAATGAAACAAAGAATTATTCCATGTGTGCAACTCTAAAAATTGCATTACACTGTTGTTGCAATTGTAATTTTAAAGAATATTATTATTTTAAAAAGTTATATTACACTGGTTGTCGGTTAGAATTCCTGCAGCCATGCTTTTTTCTTCCTCTTTTGTGTACAAATGTCATGCGCGCACACAGACACACAATCAACTATCTTTCCAACCCCAGAAGATTGCCTTATCATATTGCTTCTTGCAAAGCATTTTTAAAGAAAAGTCTTTCTGCTTATCATCACATGTGTTCTTCTGTGACTATATTCTTATGATAAGAAGGCGCCTCTGCCCAAAGAAATGGAGGAAAAATCCTGTTAATGGCAATCCACTGATTCCTGAGCCACTTTGATCAAAGCAGAGGAGAAACTTAAGTTCTTCCTCTATGTTACCCACATATCCAAAGAATCACAAAACCTGATTTTTAACATGCTGTCCCCCTTATATGTTCATTTTTCACTTGAAAGTCCAAGATTACATCTAGAGCCTTTGACAACTTTGGTGGCAAAACTGTCTGAGGTCCACAAAATAACAGCATGTTAATCCAATACAGTGTTTGTCAACCTTGGCAACTGAGATGTATGGACTTCAGTTCCCAGAATTCCTCAGCCAGCACAGCTATTGACTTCACACATCTCAGAGTTGCTGAGGTAAACTGATGAATGAAACATGCGGTCCTTCCTGTGAGTTAGTGTTGCTTTGCCACCACTCTATAGAATCAAGGGTGTAGGCAATTGTCTTGGTCTTAGCCATGGCAATGAGAATTCCTAGCCTTGACAAATACTGCCTCCTTCTTTGCCCATCCTACTGATGGTAATTTTCTCCTGGTTGCCAAGCAATCTATCATGATTATAGAAGAATGCAGCCTTTCCCAACTTATATGCCCTGTCTCTTGTGGACTTCCAAACCCCAGAATTCTCAGCAATGGCAATGCTGGCCAGGAATTTGGGGAACTGAAGTTTATACATCAGAAGAGCACCCTAATTTGGAAACCCTGACATATTAAGTTCACATTAAAACAATGCTTGCTTTGGTACTATAAAGCCTGGACATCATCTTTCAAGAAGGGAGGAATGGTGGCTATCTCTCTTTCTCCTTTTCAGACCCTTTGCCTGTGTCCACGTAGATGGAGTGGATCTTTTCTTTTTTTTTATTTCAGGATCTATTACAAAATGAGCTTACCTGGCGATGGGAAAGAATGGAAAAGAGATGATTAGCTTTGCCTTATTACCTGCTGAAACATTTACAAATACACATGAATATGGACCGTCCTCCTCTGGGAGAGATTCACAGGATATTGGAAGGTGCCCCTCTTTCCAGTGAGTCCAACACAGATCTTTCAGGGCCTCACAAAATCCCCGGCAGGGTGGTGGAGTGACCGGGAGAGAAGCATTGCACCCAGGTACCAGTAGCAAGCAGAGAAACCACTCCAAGTAGCGGTGACACCGAGATTTAAGAAGCCCCTCCCACTCATGCAAAGCAGCCCAAACTTCCTCCTCGCTGCCATGGTGCAAATAATTTGGCATTCGGAAATGCTTCGTGCCCAGGTGGTTGCAATACGACAATTTGGTCGGTAAGGGCAAGCACTGGCCAGCCGATGGAGTCAATCCAGGTAAGAAGGAAGGAAGCCCTGAACTGCTATTGCTATGTTGCACAGTGTAGGTTAGTAGAAACTTAAGAGAGTCAGAGTTATTGGCAGGGGAGGAATCCATAACATTAGCTGCACTGGAATTAGAAACCGAATCTCTAGAATGGTTTGTTTTTGTATCAGCTACTCCTATCCCAAAATGTTTAAAGAAGGGGTGGCTTTTAAAGCTGAGGTGTGCTCCACTGCCTTTGGAGACAGGCTGGCTGGGATTTGTAACATAAGGCAGAACCCAGCTCTCTAAAGTACCCACCACCTTGGACGGCATTCCTGCATGCAAGCTGCTGCTGCTGCTGTTAGCCTGGGGTTCCTGCAATTTCAAAGCTTTTGCAGTGGACAAAATCCCTTGTTTTTTGGAGAAAGTGCCCCAGGCTGCCCTTGTTGCTGGGGGAGTGAAAGCAATTTCTTGCCCCTCTTCTGGAGATTCTTGAAAAACCAACATGGTGCCACTGAAATGACCATCAGGTGAAAATGAGAAAGAGGCACTACCTTGCCAGGGTTTCCCAGGTTTCTTCGGGAAGGCATGTGTCTTGTTCCACAGAAGAGCCAAGTCTTTGTTCCACAGACGAGCAAGCTTCGTTGCCCCCTCTGGCTTTTTCGTTTTCAGGGAGGTCTGTATGTCGCCCGTTAAGTTAGCAGTAATGTTCTGAATATTCCCTGGTTCCATAACAGGGTTGGGTGATGCTCTGGCCTTGGTTGTGGTAGGTACCTCAGTCCCCTCTGTCCTGTTGTTTGTCTTTTCATCCAAAAGCTGAACCAAATTCTGAATGCCTTCAGCCACGTTAAGGATCTCCACTCCCACTCCTGTAATATTCCTTCCTCTGCCTTCTTCCTGGGAAGGAGATGTTGCTGCTGCAGGGACTGGGATGGTTGGAGTAAAGTCCAGTTGCTTCAGGGTAAATATGGTCCCTGCTTTCCTCCTGGGCTCAGGATCAGTAGTACTTTCAAAGGGGGCGTCTTGGCTGGCAGTAGCTGCAGGTGTGGAAGGGTCCTGGCTTGTCTCATCTTCAGCCTCGGTAGCTCTTGTGGGAGACAGCGTGGTTTCTTTTGAATCACTCCAAAACCAATTCCTCCAGCCCTGGGCATTGGCTAAGCAGCAGAGGAGCACCAGCAGAAGCCAAGCACTGACTATTACTCGAGCCATTCAAAGGTTGCTATGGGGAAGTGTGCTGCAGTGAGTGGTGAATGAAAGAATTCACATTGATCTGTCCTCTGGAGTTGTGGGGTTACGAGGCATGCTGCTCTCGGCCAGGCAGATATACAGTAAAAGGATGGGAGGTGTGGCTAACCAAGCCCTCCCCTCCAGCCTGTTTCCTATTAAACCAACACTTTTGAAACACAGCCTGGGAAGGCTTTTAACAGAAAGAATATACAAGTAGATCTTAAACTGAATTCTTCCATTTTATTTACTATATCCAAGCAATAGAAAAGTATGCCTGGAAGCTAGCAATTTCATAATTTCAGCAGCGTGCCGCTTCCTCTCCTCCACCCAAACCTTAGAAAATATTTGGGCACATTAAGCTCCTCCCTGCCCTGAAATGATATGAAAACAAAAGGTAGAGATTCACACACACCCCTTTCCTAGCTGTTTACATGTTCTTTCTCCAACCATTAATTTCAGAGCACAGATGCTTTTCTCCTGAGAAATCCCATCTAAGGGGGAAGAGAAGCATCCAAAAAAACCTGCAGAGGATGAAATATGTTCTGACTCATTCAAGAAAGCATTTTTTTACTCACAAGTGTACTGCCCAGAGAGATCCTGATCAGAAACTTTGACGTGATCTAGCCAAAGCAAACTAGTTTTCAGTGCATTTTTTAAAAATCTGTTCTTAGCTGAGCCTGACTCCTGATGACTATTATAGCAATCTATGCCAGGGATGGCAACTATCACAACTTTACAACTTGTGGACTTCCATTCCCAGAATTCCTGGGTCAGCCATGCTACTGGCTCGGGAAATCAGGAGTTGGAAGTCCACAGGTCATAAAGTTGCCATAGTTACTCACCTCCTGATCTATACAATGTATTTAATAACAATATGACAGTGGTTTACCATGCCTTTTTTAAAGAGCATTTTTCAACTTTCAACTTTAGCTTACTGTCAAAAGTTCTTTTTAAAATTTCTGGAGCTTCCTCGCTGACGGACCGTAGATCGTGACTCTCTGCGGTTATGGTCCATGCTATTTCGTTGGAGAGCCCCAATAATTACGATTAGGGGTTGAAGCTGCCTTGGAGGGGTGGCAGAGTAAGGGGAAGCCACAAGCCAGGTTGAGGGGAGCCACATCTCCCCCCCCCGGGCTTGGTCTTTTTTCCCCCGAAGACGACTGCAGCAGTGGTTTAAAATGGCCACCCCGAAGAGGAGGACTCAGCTGGATCAAGATTTGTGCAGGAGGGAAAAAAGAGGTGGATAACATCTGAACTGGGACAACTGGGCAATACAACGAAACAAAAGTACCCTGGGATTAAGGTAACATGGAATTTTTAAGAAAAGAAAAGTAAGCAGTGAAATTACACAGGGACAGGGGGAAAAAAAGAAAATAGGGGGGTTTCGAACCGGGAAAAGAAGAAGCTGGAACTAAAGATTTAACTAAATTGGACTAAAATATTTTGGGAATAAACAGGCATAAGGTGGACTTAAGATTGAAAAAATAATAATAATAAAGTTTACAAATTGGAGACTGGACTGTGCTGGAATAATTGAGGTTTTGAAAAACCCTTAAATAAAAAATAAGGGAAAAGGTGAAGACTTTGTATAATGGAAATGCCACCTTTTGACAAAAACCTGAGCTCAAACAAAAGGGAAAGCATCCTGTTTTCTGAATGAACTTGTGTGGATATAACATTAAAGAAATATTGAAACAAAATAAGAATCTTAGAAAGTGAAAGCAGACCAGAATAAAGAAAAAAGCAGGAAAGACTGAATGTGGGATTGATTGATGTTTTTGTATAGACCCTCAGCTGGAATAACTGAGAACTTTACAAATTGAAAGAAAGAAGAAAGTAAAAGTATTGTGTTGTTTTTTTTTTGGTGGAGATTAACGATCATAAACTATAAGAGTGTGTAATGATGATATCTCTTCGGGAATTAAAAATGGAACTTAAAATATGAGAGAATTACTACAGGAAAGAGGCGAATCACTTTGCTCTGTGTTAGAAAAAATGGAAATGGCGACTGAGGAACAAGAAGAAAGAGCTTCAGAGGAGGAGGAGTCGACTCAAGGAGAAGCCATTTTAAACAGACAATTAACACAAAGAACACTACAAAAGAATGAGGAAAGAAGGAAGGTTAAAAAGTTGAAATTTAAGAAGGCAATCAAAAGGGGGAATACCTGTGAAGTCAGGAAAGGCAGAAAGACCCAGCAGAAAAGGGGAAAGGAAGATATTAAGAAAGAGAGTGATATAAACTGAATGAGAAAAGATAATGGGGAAAGAGTGGAAGGAGAAGCAGTAAGAAACAGGTGCATGAAATAAAGAAATACGGAAATAGTAAAATGATGAAAAGAAATTGTTTTTTCAGAGATAATGGTTGATGAAATTAAAAAGAGGATTCTGCAGGGTGACAAGGGGTAATAAGAATATTTCTGCAATTAAAAATATTGAAAAATAGGGGAATATATATACTGATAACTCTTATTAAAAATCAAGCGGGGAAATATGCTGCAAGATCCAAATGAAAAGATGTAATGATTATTATTGTACTTCTTAAAAATAATGCGTTTTATAAGGAATCAAGAATGATGGAATAAAGGATTTATTTTAATCATTGAGGCGTCACACTTAGAAAGTAAAGGGGGAAATCTATACTGTTTGTTTTGTTTTTTAGTGTTAAAATTTGTATTAATCCTAGAATTTTATAAAAGAATGTGTAATGGAAAGGGAATATGACAGAATTAAAGAACCACTAATTAATAAAGTAATATAGACTATGAAAAGCAAGGAGAGACATTGGTAACTATTATTTATTAATTATTATTATATTATTATTATTATTATTATTTTATTATTATTATTATTAGGCAAACACATGTTGTTTATCTTTATTTTTATAAAATAAATATTAAGGATTATATTTGAAATAATGAAATTAAACAAAAGATATTTTGATTGAGATTAGATGAAAAAGGCTAGAATTAATATGTTGTTTCTCTTCTTTACTAAAAATTTGGAATGGAAAAGGTAATAATAGAATAAGTATGCATATTGAATGTATAATTGCTGTCATATTTGTATGTAAAGTTGTTCTATATGTAAATGGTTTGAATCCTAGACTACTGTTCTGATTGGTCCAGATAAGTAAGAAAGTGGATTGGTTCACTAGGAACAATCCAAAGAGCTGCTAAAAGGCGGCAAATTTAAAGGAATGCCATAAGGCTGAAAGCAGGCAGGCCAGCCTGTATAAAAGGCTGGCCTCGGCTGCAGCCAAAGTGTTCCTATCCCGACTACTGTTTGAAATAAACCTTTTGTTGTTGGAACCCGGTCTACCTCGTGTGTTTTTCGAATAAAACAAAGGTGATGACCAGAAATATGTTGTCCACTGATTTTTGTTTTTAATGTGAAAAACTGAATAAAATTTGTTTTAGAAAAAGTTCTTTTTTAAATTTCTACCAAATTAGACTGACCCATACTCAAAAGAGCCACAAAAGCATCAGACTCTTGACAGGTGTTTTTTAAAATATCTCTACATAAGAGTTGGGAGATATATTTTTTTTTAAAAAAGAAAAGGCGAGATACTTTTCAACTTTCCAGTGTAGTTTGGAGCGCATAAAACAAGCTCTACTGAAATTACGAAGATTGAACAGAAACCTAGACAGGCAATAGCTTAGTTTTCTAAATAAGCAGACTCTCTAATGTCAGGGGATTGTCTGCCCTTCTGCCATCATGAATTATTGGTAGTATCTGGAGTAGACTGGCCCTTATAAACACCCAGAAAATGGTGAATGTCAACATCCTATATCCTAAAAACATGTTAGACTAACTGCCCTGTCCCGTACATAGTTATTCAAACTATTCTCAATTCTTAATTCTACACTTCCCTCCATGAGATTAGAACTTACTTCTGTGTAAGTAGAACCAGGATAAGAAACAGATGGATTTCTGGTGCAAAAACTTAGAACAAAGCAGGAATGAAAGCAGGAATGGGCTGGAAGTCTCAGTACCCAAGGAATGAAATAGTTGAACGAGTATCGTGCAAGCTACAATTTATCTAGGGAAGATGGGATATTGTGTGCAAGTGTTACTGAGATGACAAACAGTATGCTTCTATTTGAGCAAACCATGCTAGGGTCTGGGCATGCCTAGATCAGCAAAAGGGACACCCAGCTTAGCTACTGAGCATCTGCAAAATGCTTTTATCTTGTTTAGTGTCCTTTCAACTGGCAAGACGATGGGCGTGGAGGTATATAATGTATTTCATCTAAAATTTCTAACCTAATCCCCTCAACACAGCAAAGCAGGCAATACCTTAAAAAGTCTAGAGCATTGGGGAAAACACACACACAAACACATGAATGCAAACCCAAGCTGGGCTGGAACTATGAAATACTTGTCTCAACAGGTGGCAGAATCAAGCTGCTAAATACAGGCAAGGTTGGCTAAGCAGGATTAGCCACAGTTGGTAATGGACTAGAAGACCATCAGTATCTTTTAATAATTTCTATCAGCGCACAAATGTACATAATACTGTAATCTTCCACAATTTGAGCTTCCCAGATGAATTTAGCTCCCATCACCCTCAACCAGTGTGAGTTTTGCTGGCTAAGAGCATGGGAGCAGAAAGTCATCAAAGCTCAAGGGTGTGGAATTGAAGAAAGCTGCATCAGTTCCCTCTGGACTATTGTTAAAGTCTGCATCTGTTCTCTATAGACCGAAAAGATGGTTGGCATCCTGCAGAATTAACAGCATCCTACAGTTTCACTGGAAAGCTTCCTTTCATTGATTCAAATGGGTACTAATATGTGAAAAAACTACTTGTCTAGCAGAAACTGCTTTTTTTCTTGGAGCACTGCCAATGCTACAGGGCTAGTATTGTATGCAGCTGTTATCTTAGGTATAAAAGAAAGCAATTCTTATTTATGCACATACAGAAGAAAAATGGAGGGATTCTTTAAAAGTCTGCTATCTATGAACATGGAAGATAGATGGATAAAATAATTTCCCAGCCACATATTAATATTGAGGAAAAGTATTTAAACAATTTTAAAACAAAACATTAATCTCAATATGGAACTTGCATTACAGCTATTTGAAAATATTATTAAAAGCTCAACTTATGAGTTTTGAAGGCTACCTAAGAACCTCCAAAGAAAGCCAGTCTCTGGTATTTTACAGAAAGTTCATTCTACAACCTAGGAGAACAAATGAGAAGATCAGATGAGCTGATGGTACCTAAAGAAAAACCTATTCTAATGACCTCGGAGAGGCCCCATGAATCATGCAAAGAAAGAAACGATTGCTCTCCCATAATAGACAAATCACTAAACCACACTGGGCTGCGATATGTTTAAAATCCTTGGGTGCCATGGAGGTTCCCACATGTACCAGGTTGGGAATTAAGAATCTAACGCCTTGGATAGTCCCAAGCAACAGGTGTTCATCAGACATACAGAAACCATTCTTCCAAATCTTCCTTCCACCAAATCACTGGGCTTTGTCCCCGATTCCAATTCCAAGCCCTGGCCAAGTGTCGAGATTTTTTAACTATGACATATAGATGTTCAAAGTTTGCTTGAATGGGCAGTGATGTAAACTTTTCTGAGGATTAAATAAAGTGAATGTTAAGACAGCTGTACAATCAAAGATGAACTGTTTTGTAGCCAAATCCTCCCATTTTAACTAATTTTTATGCATGTAAACCAAATGTGAATGATTTATTCTGAACAGAGAATTTATTTTTCCATTACAGAAGGGGGAGAGAGTTTAAAACAAATCTAAGACCCCATTTTAAGTGACTCAATTGGGTATTCATCTATTAATACTTCTTTGAGATCCTGAAAAAGAACTGTATGTTATGGCAACTATTACATGAAAGATTTTCAAGGAACCAAGTAAGTTCAAAAGCAAAACATAACACTTCACCTTAAAATGAGTCAAGCTCAACCTCATTACTCATTTCTCAGATTTTCCACTGCTTTGCAAATACATGGTAAGAACAAGAGAAAACTTCTGCAGTACAATTGAGATCATGTTTAAAAGAGAATTGGGCTCCTCGGATTTATCAACAATTGTGAAAGGGGGATTTCAGCAAATGTAAATTACATGGCAAGCTATACTTGTTGTAATTCCCTTTTTTACAAAAAAAAAGTACAAGAATTCTTGCCCGCTTTTACCCACCTTTAAGAAGGGTGCAACTGTAACCCAGTATCATGAATATTGTGGTGATAATCTACCACCCTCACTTTTCCAACTACCACCCTAAATTTTCAATTTATTTTTATTACCTTTTGAATAGACAAAATATTCTGCCAGCTACTAGCTTCTATCTGACTCTTCCAAATACAAATGTGACTCACATGTTCAAGACAGAACTGCTGTATATTCTCACAATACGTCTTTTAATCAATTTATGGAATCCCAAATATACTGTAAATAAAACCATAACTTTAAATTAATCATATAAAATTGAATTGAATTGAATTGAACATTTAAATCGTTAACTTTAGAACAACTTGCCTGTCCCTTGGTGTTGGGGAAGCTTGAATTACTATAAAGTTGCTAAGCCATCACTCTGCTAAACAAATAATTCCCTCAACACTGTTCAACTATTACAAAGTCTGCACTATTATTACTGTTAATCTTCTCATTACTCCTTATCACCCATCCCTTCCCACTTGTGACTGTATGATTGTAACTTTGTCGCTTGTATCCTAATGATTTATACTGTTTCCTAGTATGATTTGATTGCTTATTGTACCCTATGACGATCGCTACGTGTTGTACCTTATGATTCTTGACTCTTGATGAATGTATCTTTTGTTTTATGTATACTGACAGCATTTGCACCAAGACAAATTCCTTGTGTGTCCAATCACACTTGGCCAATAAAGAATTCTATTCTATTCTATTCTATTCTAAACCTGGAGCAGAGGGGTTCCTCTTCCGGTTCCTGAATATGGTTTGAACGAGGAATCACTTCCAATATCAACAGGGGCATAGTCTTATAGCCCTAAGATATATACAGTACATAAATATCTAAAGGTTTGGTCACAGCATTAGGAATATGGGAATGGCAAGCAAAACTATTACCAAAAAAACTTCAGGGACTTATCCAGCAGATAATATTGACTTGAAGGCACAATGTTATTAATTAAAGGTCCCAGAGAATAATTTTTGTTTACTTCAGGATGACAGAATCTATGCTTTAGCATCACATTTCCCTTACTTCCCTCTGGCATGAAACTTGCCCATGTAAATCATTTATTTGTTTATGTCCTCATGATATTGTCTTTCTCCCATCCCCAGATCACAGCTGAAGCAGCTTAGAATGATCTTGAGCTGTTCCAGTTTTAAAACAAGTTTCTTGTCTCAGTACAATTTATGCCATAATGCTCATGTAGCGTATTCCATCACCATTGAGGCTGAGAACACTGTCAGGTGCTGAGATCTGCCCAACCTTTGGCCTCTAAGGCTGTTGCAGGCATGTTTCTTCCCCTCTGGCCCTGGGGAACTCCTCTCCATGGCCTTTTTGACCTGGATGCAAGAAAGATCAAATACTTGACTTCCAAAGCTTTTTCAGATGTTACATACATCTTATAAACTAGGGTCTGCCAGTGGAGGGTTGCTGCTTTTGTCACCACTGAATATATCCAGAGGTGGGCTGCACTTTCGTTGACAAGGTGCTCACTGGTCATGCACATTTTGGGGCTGAAACACAGCTTCAAACAGGCAGCTAATCAATTCAGGCAGCTCTGGTGAGTACAGCAGGGCGGCATGGAACTCACTTGGGCAGCCTGGGCCGGGGAAAAGTTAGTTATTTAGGGAAAGCAGAGCACAAGGGTGAGTGGACGGGCCCAGCCAGAGATCACAGCTAGGGGCTCGCCCATACCTCACCCACTATCCAACAGCCCACCACTGAGTATATCACAGATTTTCTCCTGCTTCTGCTAACGAAAGGTTTCATACGGCAATACATTTTACTGTTTTTATTTTGGTGAGCAAGTGACACCATCAGGCCCACTCAACTGCAGGTCCATGCCTGTCCATGAGCTACTTGTAGGCACTACTGGACATGAAAACAAAACTCCTGAGAACCTTGTAATACAGTCCAAGATGGAATTCACTCATTCTTGATGGCTTCTTCCTGCACCCCATCTTTGGAGTCTGCGACCGGTCAACTGGGCTATTTATGGATTAAGTCAATGTTCAGTAAAAGCCCACCAGAGCAACTCTCTGCCCACAACCTGTCAATGGGGCAATTCTGCACGAGCCAACACACCATTCCAGTATCCACCTACACACATACCCAGCCCTGCCCCACCCCATATTAGGGAGTGTATTTCATGGCTGTTTTCCATCTTGTTGGAAGGGGAAACAAAGCTGAGAAAATCCACCAATTGCTTTCCTTAACCTATCCAACATTAAAATATCAGGGAGTGTCCTGATCACCAACCTAGTCTCTGAAGCAGAATACTGCTAGAAATTGAGATATGAAATGTTATATCAGAAACATAAGCATTCTTTTCTTGTGAAGAAGTGGTGGATGGCACATTAACATGGCCATCCAGCTATGCCCACACTGCTGCTTATTGCTCAATCACTCATGCTACCAGGCAAATGGCAATTCCACATACATGGTCTCCATTGAACTTTAAAACAAAGCAGCTTCTGTTTTATGTCTATATAACACACCCATTGTGGAAGAGGAGTCCCTGTAATAAGCCAGCTAATTGTAATTCTTTTTCACAAACATAGAATTGCTCTGGAAGATTTAGCATGGGGCGGCCACGGAGAATGATGAACAACTTTCTTCTCTCCCTGACTGTTTGCCTCACATATTTTAAATCTGTTTTTCAGGATATGTCTGCTCTGTATGTTGTAAATCTAAACTGGCTCTTATCCTACACAAGGCCAGTCATTTTTCTTGTCCTTCAGTGTTTAAAGCCCCGATTTTTGCTGTTCAAACAGATCCACACAAATAAAGACTTCATTATTTCACACAGAGCTTTGGAGTTCTGGAGTCCAACCAAAAGCCACTTTTTCTCATGGGCTACCTTCAGCAATTTAACTGTTGAGAGTTACCGTAGTGGAAATCACAGCATTTAAAATGGAATTTACTGAAGCACTAATCAGGAACTAAAGAATAAAAAGTAAGCAGTTGCAAGCAATACACATATACATGTGTATGTGTGTCTGTATACATATACATATACATATACATATAAACTAGTGGTGGGATTCAAATTTATTTACTATTGGTTCTGTGGGCATGGCTTGATGGGCGTGGCAAGGGAAGGTTACTGTAAAATCTCCAGTCAGAGGTTGGATTTGCCGGTTTTCCGAACTCGACAAAATTTCTACTACCGGTTCTCCAGAACTGGTCAGAACCTGCTGAATACCATCTCTGATATATACATAATGCATGCATACATACATACATATATATATTGTATACATACACAAACACACATACACAAAATAGTATATAATTAATGCATAAATATTTGGTAAAAACCAGAGAGGTGGAATTCAATGTATTGTAAGATAAAGTTTTCTTCAAATTGAGCTCCCCTCCTGGACACATCCATATTGTTCTCTTGACAAGAGTTTTAAAAAAATCAGTTACCACTACTTCCTTCAAGCAGAAGTGTTTCACCTCCCAATTCATTCTAGGGTTATGGGATTTCCTGGTTGTTTCCATCCAGGTATTAAACATGTCCAATCCTGCTTAGCTTTTTGCAATCGGCAAAGTTGGCTAGATGTTACTCCATTGAAATAGACTATAAATACGAACCTGTAATGTGCTCTTAAAATGTCTTCTCAAAGGTTCATTGAATTTAATAGTAACTGCCTTCCAGCCTGGGACTACAACTTTTGAGTGTAATCTAAATTATACTCTAAATCATTAATTTCTATAGAAAATCTGAAGGATTAAATTTAAATCTGCTGTACTTTGATTCAATATCTTCCAGATGTTCTGGATTTCATTCCCACAATGTCCTAGCCAGCTTTGATAAGGTTGATTAAGAACTACTTTGAGTTGAGTTTATTAGGAGCATGTGTTTTCTATGCATATAGGAGTAGTGTAATTGATTCATATTAATTTATATTCATACTCAAAATAACCTTAAGCGCGGGGAGGGGGATTCTACCAGTTCGGACTGGTTTCGGTGAACTGGATGTTAAATTTGCATTTGGTTCACCTGACCGCCTGGGCCCACCCACCCAGCCCCTCCCCTACCAGGAGTCTCCATGCAGCCTATTTTCGATGCAAGTAAGTGAAGGGTCTGGGAGGGTGGGAAATGGGCCTTCTGGAAGTCTGGAACTGGGCCTGTTTCTGGTTTCCGGGGGGCCTCCAGAGCCCAGAGAGGATGTTTTCTCCCTCCAAGAGGCTCAAGGGAAGCCTCTGGCCCTTGGGAAGGTGAAAAATGGCCCTCCCAGAAGTTCTGGGAGACCACACCCACCATGGCCATGCCCACCAAGCAACTGGACAGAGAACCGGTTGCTGGGATTTTTGAATCCCACCCTTGCTTAAGCGGGATTTATTGTTTCAAGTTTTATTAGTTAAAAAAGAATAAAATAAAAATCAATTTTCAACCTTATTTTTATATGATTAAAAAAGGAATCTGAGATTGAAAGAGTAAAAGATAAAGTTGCACAAAATGATTATTTATTCAGAAATAAATAATCTCCATCCTGAGACACTCACCCCACCTGGCTGTGGCCAATGCGCTGCATCGTAATGGGCTCCAGGAGGAAGATGGGATGCTGTCTCCCTCATTGTAAAGCATGATAAATTTAACTGTGTTGCACAAGGCACTGTAAAAGCAGAGGGCAGGCCATGGAGGGTGCTTTTGGAACAGCAGACTCATCTACCAAATAAATTGCATCTACTTTTCAGAAAGGTTGGAAATATAAGGAATGTTGCATTTCCCATCTTCTAAGGAGATACATCTGGTGGGACCCAAAAGAAGAGCCTTCTCTGTGGTGGCTCCCTCTCTGTAGAACATCACCCCTCCCCCCCCCCGAGATTAGACTGGCCCCCATTCTAATACCTTTTCAAAAGTCCTTGAAGACATGGTTCTATCAGCTGGCCTGGGAAACCCAAAGTGGGATGGAGCCCATTAAATGGCTGGTATGAATGTGTGTTGTCACCGGGGTGGGGGATGGGGTTTTTTAATTTCAGTATTTTTCTTTTTATTATTTTTATTAATTTTATATGGTATTTTTATATCCTTGTAAGCTGCCTTGGGTCATCATGTGCGAGTAGATGGCAATATAAATTTTGTAAATAAAAGTAAATGAATAAACAGTTAATAAATAACCAAAATTTTACCAAGCATTATATATTTTTTCTAGGCAATCTGGAGAATGGATAATAGCATCAAGGGCTAGAAAAGATGGCCAACCATTAGAATAAAGTTGGGATTCAAGGCTGAAAATCATTTACGTTAAGCCCCTGTCACACTACACCAACGGATGGAAAGAGGATGTAAAATGGAGAGAAACACTAGCCATCCGTTGGTTAACGCGATGCATCCGTTCTGTACTCACTGCATACGTTTTTCATACTCTCTATCCGTCCAGCATCCGTCTACTGACATTTCATCCGCTCAAAAAGTTTTGAGCTGCACAAAACTTTTTGAGCGGATAAAGTATCCAACACATCCGTTCTACATCCACTACGCATACGGGGAACATCCGTTATACGTCCGTCATCATCCGTTATGCGTCCGCTATATCCGTTAGGCATCCACTGTGCATCAGCGCAACTTGCATCCGCTCCAGCGGAAAACGGACACAGGGAGGAAGCGAAACAGATGCGGAACGGACACGCAGCATTAGTAGCATGGATGTAGAAAGGATGATGGATGCAGCTTGCATAGAAAGCATTAAAACGGAAAAAACGTTTTAAGAAATCACCTGGATCTCACTTTCAGTCCAGCAGCCCTGCTGTCAGACCTCTTCAGCCTTCATCTTGTTCTTGCTCTTCTACAGCATCCAGTCATTTCGACCATGGATCATCGCACGCTCCTTTTGGTAGCCGCCATTGTTCGACAACAGTGCGAAGCCCGCTACAGGCTCTTTCACTTATTCTACGCGAAGAAAAGGAGGCGTCCAAGAAATGTCTGGGTCCGAAGATGGATCGCGAGAAGAGCCGAGTACGGACTGTACAACAAGCTGATGGTGGAGCCGAGGAACGAACACCCTCGCGCATTCCAGCACTTCATGAGGATGCCACCAGCCATTTTGACGAAGTTCTGGAGCAGCTGAGACCCAGGTTGACCAAGGCAAACACCAACTTCCGGCCCAGCCTGGAACCTGGGCTCAAGGTGGCACTCACTCTGCACCACGCTGCGTCAGGGACCACCTACAGGAGCATGCCAGTACACCTGGAGGGTGCCCACACAACACCATCAGGCATTGTGGTCAGAGAAGTTGGTGCAGGCCATCATCGAAGAATATCATGGAGGGCTCTTCCGTGCCTCTCCACTGAAGAAAGCTGGAAGAAGTTGCAGGAGCAGTGGTATCAGAGGTGGAACTTCCCCACACCGTTGGAGCCATAGATGGGAAGCACTGTTGGCCTGCAAGCTCCAGCCAACTCAGGGTCCACTTATCACAACTACCAGGGCTTTTCCGCATCATCCTCTTCGCCATGTCGATTGCTGCTACAAGTTCATGTACATCGATGCTACAGCAACGGGTCAGCTTCAGATGCCCAGGTATATACGCCAGTCACGTCAAGGAGGAGCTGAATGCAACCTGCATTCATGGGCTTCCAGATTCCAGACCCCCTGCCCAACAACACACAAGATGTGCCCTACTTCATCGTGGGGGATTGAAGCCTTCTCCCTCAGAACCTACCTCATGAAGCCCTACACTTCCAGATGCCTCACCCGTGAAGAGAGGATCTTCAACTACAGCTGTTCCAGGGCAAGGTGGTTTGGTGGAGAATGCCTTTGGCATCCTGGCCAACAGTTCCAGGTACTTCTCACACCATGCAGCATCGCCAGAGAACCATGGGAACATCGTGGAAGCTTGCTGCATCCTGCACAATCTTCATGCGCACCGGCTACCAAGTGTTGCCAAAACAGGCTCGTGGACCACACAAGGCAATGGGACATGGAGTGCCTTGTCGTTGAATTGATGGCAATGGGCGAAACCTGATAGATACTGTGGATGTGCAAGGCCCAACAGAGCTTGATGCTGAAGGGGAAGGGCAGCGGCCAACCTCCTGAAACACTTGGTGCAACTCCCCAGCTGGAGCCAGATGGAGTGGCAAGACAGATGGGAGATGCTTAATGGATTTGCTTTCCTTTAGCCTGTCTCATCACACTGATGAGATTGTGCCATGTTTGTTGAGCTGGACCCAACAATGACAAGGCATTTATAAAGAGTTGTGTTTTATGTTTGAAATGTGTTGAATGATTACATTGTTATTGATAATAAAGCGGCCATATTGTGTGTGCAGCTGGTCGGGGTGCGACCATATAGTCCCACTATGCTCACTGGAGCATTTATCTTATCCCCAGCTTATTTACCCATCCCAAGGTATCCCTTGCCATCCCTCTATCCTTAACCCATCCACAAGCCATTGCAATAGGCTTAAACCATTTCTAAAAAGTTCCACCAGAACTTTATTTACTTAATAACTGAACCAAGTGTGTTGAAGCAAAGAATAAACTTTATTAATAACAAACTGTTAAAAAGGCAAAATGACCAAGAAAAGTTGTTCCCAAGCAAATTTTGAAAGTCAAAGGTAGCAACCCAGTCTCTGCACTCTTCTCAGATTACTCTGCGGCATGCCCATAGTCTCAGGGATGAAAGCGGGTCCAGGTGCTGTGTTAGGTTGAGCTGCTGCTGGAGTGCTGGTCTGAGGGCACCATTGGGGACGGGTGTGTGGAGGAGATCCTCAGAGAGCTGGCTCATCTGTTGATGTGGGAGCCCCTTCCTCCATGACATGAGTGTCAGTCCAAGACCGATTGAACAGATTGTTCTTGAGGCCGGGCTTGGCTGTGGGCGTGGAGGAGGAGGAGTGTAGTGGGCTGTCTGGTCTGCAGGTGAGCGAGGTGAGGCGATGGTGGATCTGTGCATGGTGGTTGGATTCTGTGGCGTGGGTGGCATGGTGGTGTTTGGGTGGGCATCGGTGATTGGGTGTTTGATGACCTTGTGGCTGACTGGGAAAGGGGCTGCTGCCCTGTGCTGCTGAACTCCTCGGTATAAGCCAGCCTTGGTAGTGGTGGGGGCCTGGTTTGGAAAAGCCGTGGAAGGGCTGTGAACATCACTGGGGGAGGAGCAGACCTGGACTGCGGTCGGAGCAGTCGCTGGCCTGGAGGGTGGTGCGAAGACCGGTGGATTCCTGTCCTTTATCACCTGGTACTGTTGATCGGACATGTCCATGAGGGGTCTGGTTGACGTAGAGTGAGGAAGGGCTTGAGCCTTTTGAGGATGGTATGTCGGTGTGTACCAGCTTGAGGAGAGGAGATTCTACGCTGATTTGATTTGTTTGTGGGTGTGTCCCTGATCTCCAGCAGGACAGGTGTGGCTCTGTCCCTCCGGTCTGGCTCTCTTGGCCTGCTTTCTGTGGAGGTGGAGCTGGGGATGGATGTGGTTGGTCTCTGGTGGAAGTGCCCTCTCCTTGCTCCCACTGCATCGGTCGGGGGTTCCACCATGCCGCTCGCCACGGGGAGTGCAGCTGTCGGGGGGGTCTCCATCATGGGCGCTTCACAGATGCCTGCCTGGACAACAGGAGCTGACTCTTTGGCCAGAAGAGGACTGGCTCTCTGTGGGGCGCCTGAGAGAGAGGTAGACAGAGGGGCTGCTCCTCGTCCTGCCACTGTCCATCACGTAGATCTCCCGGTCGCGTGAGCTTGACCTGGCCTGGCTAGATTTCTTCAGGTGTATCTTCCCGTACCAGGTGTGCATGTGCTTCCACACCCCAAAGGAGGACTTCCGAAGTGTAGCCAGGTCTCCGCCTTCTTTCTCCAAAGCCACCTGCTTCCTCTTTGTGTTCTCGATAGAGCCTGTGTCCCTTCCGCCAGACGGTCTCGTTCTCCCTCAGCCATTTCAAGCACCTCATAATCATGTTCCTCTTTTGGATGGAGTATTGCCTCCTCTCCCTATTCTTGCATATGCCTCTTCCTCCCTCTGGCAGGCCTTCTGCGGCCCTTCATCAGAGGGGCTTCGAGGTTTCTAGGGGCTGCTCCACCAACCACCACCACCACCAGCAGCAACAACAACAGTTAGTACAAAAAGCAGCAACCAGGAGCACCAGCAGGATCGCAGCACCAGCAGGGACCAGGATCAGCAGCAGCAGAGTAAGCAACCAGCAGGAAGCACCAGCACCAAGACAGCGCCAGCAGATAACACCAGCCAGAAGCACCAGCACCAGGGCAGCACCAGCAGAGTAAGCACCAAACAGAAGCCCCAGCACCAGGCAGCAGCACCAAGCAGAAGCCCCAGCCCAGCAGGAATCAGCCCCGAGCAGCAGAAGCCCCAGTAGAAGCAGAGGTCAGGGCCAGGGCTGGGATGGTGGATTCTGTCCTTCTGCCAGGGCTGGCAGAAGATGGCACCAGTCTTCCTCCTTCTCCCCATGGTTGTTGGCTGGAGATGTGTCAGGCGCAGCGTCTTTCCTCTGAATCGTGCCTGCTTGTGAGTGCATCCTTTTATATCCGCAGGGGCTGACGCCAATGCATCCTCCCACACATCGCAGGTGAACGCGCTTTGCAATCCATAGGCATCCACTCGGCGTCCGTGCATGCATCCCATCATCTGCTCGTCATCGCTCGCATCCGTTTTCTTCCGCTGTGCGTCCGCTTCGACTGTGCTCCCCCAGAAGCCCCCTGCGGACGTGCCATTCCGCTTCCATCCGCTTCCCATCTGCCTTCCATCCGCTTCCATCCGCTTCCAATCCACTAGCGCTTCCGTGGAGCATCCGCGCTTAAACATCCTGGCTACGTCCTCCCACCTGTCCATTCCTTCCGTTGTTGTCCACGCATGTTTATGCAATTTGGGGCACTTTTGAGAGCGGATACATGGGATTGGAAAATTTTCTTCGTCCGCCTGTGTCCTTTTTACATACTTGCATCCGTCGGCCTATGTGACAGGGCCCTTAGATAAGTGATTGTGCAGGAGCAGGATTCAAATTTCTCAACAACCAGTCTGTAGCGTTTGGCCTAATTTGTGGGTTGTGGCTTGGTTGCGTCATGTGACTTGGCTGGGCATGTGCTTGTATGTAAATATTAATTAATATTTATTTAAAAAAAACAACTTTTACCTTAAAATCAAGCAAAGCAGGCAGGCAGATTGAGTTGCTCACAGAATCACAGATTCACTTAGACATCTGTGTTTCTGCCATCTGCTACCTGAGTCTGCACTGAATAATAGAAGCTTCAGGCTTAGCTCTGCTTTTAGATTAGCTAGAAAGCAAGAAATCTGATGATTTCCTGCTTTCTAGCTAATCTAAATCTCCGGGCACAGCAGAAGAGCTGATGGTCGGAGGGAAAAAAAGGAAAAATAGCAACTTAGCAGACAAGTTTGATGGCATGCATGCCATGTAAGGAGTAAGTGAGTGGGGCAGGGCAGGGCCAGCCAGTGGCGCGATTTGCCAGTTCTCCGGCAGATAGAATCCCACCCCTGGTGAGAGTTTGTTTTGCACGTGTGTGTAGACCATTTCCTAAAAACCTCAGCTGTGACGCCTGGACAGCTGACAAGCGCTGCGCGTGGATGCACAGCATTTCAAACTACTCTTCTTTCCTGCTTTTTCAACCTCAGCTATGCTGTGCAAAGCAGCTGAGGTTGAAAAAGCAGGAAATAAAGCCAAGAGCCCAGTGGGCGGTTGGGCCAAACAGAGCAGCAGACACTGAACGGTTCGGTGTCTGCTGTTCTTCAGAACTACCTGTTCTATAGAACCGGGCCAAACTGTTAGCATCCCACCCCTGATTGTTGGTATAGAAAGGAATAAAAGCCTATTTCTGAAACATTTCTCATTTTTTATGTCTCCTAAGTATCACATAAGTAGGATTCCCTTTTCTTCTGGATGTTTTCTTAGACTTCACACTCCACTTTGTCTTTGGAAGTTGCTATTGATAGTATCTTCTTCCCTATTCTATTTCATTTTAGATGATATAATAGTTGCTTCTACTGTATGCAAGGTTTCTTTCAGTCTCAGAGATTAAATAAACTTTTCCCTGCCTCCCACTCTTAAATAAAAGGACATTCTTCTCCAAAGAAATATATTCCTAGCTTTTACTTCTTGTTCATGACTTTGCCCCAATACATTTTTTTGAAGGACCTGGATTTCCTCCTATAGTCATAGCTCAGAAAACATGGTGCCTGCAATCAACAAAAATATCCTTAAAAGTGGGATTAATTCCTTCCTGTCAGGATATGCATTAAGATGCTATTGTATTTTGGATTTCTGAGCTTGTTTGCACATGAAAGGAAGCACAGTTGAATTCACTATGAAGCAACAACCTGGCAATCTGCTCAAGCTGCTTTGGGAATGTGCCAGGACACTGTTTCCTTTCTTATATGTTCCAAATATTCCTCGTGCCAACTGAACCGTTAGGATAAAATAAACCATGACTTTCAGCTAGGTCCAAATTAAATGATTTGCAGGAGAATTATTAATGAAAATTATGACTCTGGGTTAGGATATACAGTAATTTGGATCAGGACTATTGAACTGTGGAGAAAGGACCATCACTTTAGCAAATTGAAAGAAAAAAAGGACAAGTACAAAAAAATAGAAAGAAGAACATACAACTAAGGCAGAATATCAGCACATAGCCAGAATCTGCAAAGACGAAGTCAGGATAGCAAAGGCTCAGAACAAACAAAGACTTGCAACAAAAGTCAAAG
>BHFT01003288.1:0-18878 GCA_004320025.1 Laticauda laticaudata | reverse complement strand
TTTCTTATTTAGCAGAGCTACTGAGTTTGAGACACACTTCCTTATTTAATTCAATGAGTCATCCAACATGACTTCAGTTCTGCTCACAATCCCCCCTTATCATTGTTACTGTCAGTATATCTGTCATATTTATTTCTTTTTTTCTTTTGTAAAATGAAATGCCCAGACACATTGTATTCAAAATACTTATATATGAATAAAAAAATTGACTTAAAAAAAAGGAAAGACCTTTAGGAAAGGCTTCTGGAACTGAAAACAGAACTCTGGATTGATCCAGAGCTCTGTTATTGGCTACAGAAGCCTTCAGGAAAGTCTTGCCACCTGCAGAGTGGGGTAATCTGTGTGAGGCCTGACAGCAACTATCCAAAGGTAAATAGGAGGGCAGCTCCACCCTACATCCCCACCCTAGCTGGAGTGGGTGGGGTCTTAATTTGGGCTTATTTTGGGGGGAGGGCCTATAGTGGGCACTCATGTAAAAAGCAAGCTAGAACTTACTTTCTGAGTAGGTTGTTTTTCCGGGAAAATGGGAGAGAGAATCATATACTTTTATTTGTTCTCTAATCCATGTGCAGGTCATACCAGTTGTACCATGAATTTACATTCTGAACAGAGGGTAGAGATGTTTTGATCTTTTATTTCCAGCCATAGGGCTCCCAGCCAAAGTCCTCTTTGCTGCCTGGACTCTTAATTGCTTTTGATTGAGGCTTTACATTGATATTTGGTAGAAAGAGATAGAAACACTACATTTTTAAGGCAGATATATACTGAGAACAGATATTCTACATGCAATTGGCTTTTAGGAGTCATGTACTAATTCAGATATTTTTTTGGCATACACATTGGGAAAGCTCACTCAGATTGGTGTGTGCACATTCTTGAGTTCATCTACTAATTTTCCATGCTGTCATAAGCTGATTAGTGAATAGCTTCTTCCTTCACAGTCCAGCAGAATATGTTTCTAGGTGCTAATAATGAATAATATATGCTTGATAGAGAAACAAAACTATTCTATGCTATTTTCATCACTTCATCAAACATGACTTACGAATTGATAGCCAAGTAGCCAGTTACAACCCACTCAACAAGTCACAAAATGCTACAAAGTGGAGAGCAAATACACAGAACCAGTTCCATTCATGTTGTGTTTGCCATCATCCAAGATTTATTAAAATATTTGTAGTAACTTGTCCAGTATGAGATGGATAGCAGTGCTAGCTCCATTTTTTGGTGATCAGATGTTCTCAGTGAGTTCACTTCTGTTGCATCCCTTTAATCTATCCCTTTCTCTTTTGCCTTGAGGCTTGTGCAAAGGAAAGGAGATGCTACCAAGTTTGTAACTGTTGTACTTTGACTTGCCAATATTCATCTGAACAATGTCATATTTCATATGAATGTCATACTTCATTCACATGAAAAAAACATACTCAGAATGGATATGCAAAGAACTGTATTAATAGGGTTCCATATCAAGTTCTAAAGGCATTTTCTTGGTTTTTGTTAAAGGAAGCCATGGTGGTGCCATGATTAGAATGCAGTATTGCAGGCTGACTCTGCCCACTGCCAGCAGTTCAATCCTGACTGCTCAAAGTTGACCCAACCTTCCATTTTTGGTCTAACTGGTTGGCTGTTTATTTTCTTTTTAAGAAAGCAAGCAGGCATTTTTTTTTTATTGGTGAAGTAACTGCTTGGGGTGCCAGGTGCATTTGTACAAGGTGATTATCATGCTTTTGAATGCATTCTTGCTGCCTCTGGGATTTCTTTTGAAAACTTCAGTGAGAAATAATCCAAACATTTTATGAAAGTGTGATTCTTTGTCATCTTGGGCAGGGGAAAAATTCAATTTGAAATAACCTTCATTAGTTCCTGAGCTCTTGAGAATACAATAGTTTTTTGTTCCTTTGAGTGAGAAAAAAAAGCTTTTGTGAAATGATGTGGAATAAATGTAGATAGCTGAAAGCCTTATCAGTACACCTATGTAAATTTATAATAAATTGTACCACTGCAATAGTAATAGTACAGAATACATATCAGTAGGCTGTTTTGTATACATGAATTTGATTTTTTAAAATCATTAGCATCACATAATCCTAGATTTCAGATTCTTTAATAGAAAATTATGTAAAAACAATTTGCTTCCTCCTTCTATATTTTATGACTGAAATAAAGAACATGTAAGATGTGAGTGTGTAAGAAATTTGAGATATAAACTCCTGTTATTGAAATTTCTGTTGGATTTCTTAAACCAAAACCAAGATTTCAAAATAAAAACAAAATTCTGATCAGATGCTCAGGTCTAAAGGCAGCCATGCTTGCTTAAATTCAAGATGGTTTTGGAGACTTTAACTGGTATCACCTTTCAGTCATGAAGATTATGGGTAAAGAGAACACAGCCCTTTCTATTCTAAGTGCTGTTGCTATTGATAAAGGCTAGGTCCCACTAGCCGACGGACGCAGAATATATGCATAAAGGACACAGCGGATGAGCAAAATTTCGGGGATGGCTCCATCCGTTGTCATCCGCTCAAAAAAGTGGCAAAAATTTGCATAAACAGAACGGAATAAAAGAAATTGACGTGGAGTAATGTAGCGGGATTTTAGTGGATGTTCATTAGGAAGCCTACGGAGAAGCCAGATGAAGCAGAATGAAACATCTGCAAGGGCTCCGGTGAGAATTGCGAACGGACGCAAGCGGAAGAAGCAGCGATTGCGTAGCGGATGACGCAATGCATCACGGACCCTATAGGATCATAGCGGATTCTGCATGATATTATATCAATGCAAAGGTTCAACTGATGCGCATGCGGGATAATGAATTCGTCAGCTCCACGGATATATAAAGATGCATTCTCACGCAGGTCACATTCGCAGAAAGACATGCTGCGCACATAAAATTTCAAGAGAACACCCAAATGGGTTCGTCAGTCACAGCAAAAAAAAGAAGCGGTGCCTACTCGTTGCAGCTGGCATAGAAGGACAGAATGAGGTATCCCACCATATCCTGGTACTGACCTGAAGTTGTTGGTGCTGCTGGTCTGGTCGCTAGCATGTTGCTGGCTGGTGCTCGCTGGTGTGCTGTTGTGCTAACTGGTGCTCTGGCTGGTTGTGGTGGAGCCGCCCAAGCCCTCCAAGCCCTGCTGCTCAAGCCCCTGAAGGCCTGCTGCTGAAGGCCCCTGTCAAGTGGAGGAAGAGGCCAGGGAAGGAGAAGTGAGAGAGGAAAGAGTACCGCGTTTCCGAGAGCAAGAGGATTGACGTGCTGAAGGCTGAGAGAACGAGTACCTTTGAGAAAGGGCCACAGACTCCTATCATCCACCACCAAGAAGAACCAGGCAGCCTTGGAGATGACAAGCAGAGATCTGGCTATACGCGATGTCCTCTGGCGGTGGAACACATGCCCCTGTATGGCAACTACCTAAAAAATCGGTGCAGGACGCTGTCCAAGCCACTGACCAGCGAGATGTATTCATGGGCCAAGGCACTTCTGAGGGTTAAGGTCCACCACGAGGAGCAGCCGTGCGACCCTCTCCCTCAGAAGCCACAGACACCAGTCCTCCTTCCAGTCCAGGAGCCGAGTGAGCCCTCCGGCAGGTGTCTTCAGAGCCGCCACCACAGACCCGCCGAAGCTGCACTCCCCATTGCCCGGAGGACTGGACGGATCCCCTGCCCAAATGGAGGAAAACGGCACGCCCCAGAGACCAATGCACCCCCACCCCGCTCCAAGGGATCAGGCAGAAGACCTGGTCGCAGAGCCACACTGCTCCTGTGGAGATCAGGGACACAATATCAACCAGCATAGAAACTTCTCTCTCAGCGGGTCCATCTTGGACAGAGATCCTCCAGCCAGCACAATTTCCACTCACCTACGGAGCCACACCCGCAGGATATGCCCGGGCTTCAGTACCTAGGTGACTGAAGGAAAGATAACACACTTCTGACAACCCCCAAGGCTCAGCTGAAGCTGCTTCCGTACCCAGCCAGGTCTGCTCTCCACTCCCAGCGTGATCGTTCAATGCCTGTCCACGGCTTGAAACAGCTCCCTCACATACCAAGGCTCGATACCAGGACTTCCACAGAAGAAGCAGTAATCCCAGTCCTAGGCCAGGTCATTGGACGCCACAGATCCAAAACTCGACCCAGCTGCAAGACCACACAGCCCACTACAACTCCTCCTTCTCCACCCCTACACCAAGCCGCTCATACGGACAATCTGTCAATCATCTTTGCAATCACATCTCAAGTCTTGATGATGGGCCTCTCAATCTCACGGGAGCTGAGTACTCTCAGATAGCTTTCTGAAAACACCGACCACCTGTTTGTACCCTTGCCCAACACCCCCAAAATGTGCATCAGACCAGCACCAAGCACACCCTTCCACAGCCTGGCCGCTTAAAAGCTGAACCATGGCATTGTCAGAGTGACTGAGAATAGTGCCAGAGATGATTGTTTCTTGTCACTTACTTTGCTTAAGACACTTTTCCTGGTCATTTTGCTTTTTTAATAAGTCATATAGTTACTTTAAAACAGTTAATAAAGGTTAACTTGCTTGAGACACTTGTCATTTTTTACTAATAAAGTGTTGGTTGAAAACCTTGAAACAAATGGTTTAGCCTTTGCATGTTGTGGATAGATTAAAGATATTGTGGATACGTAAAACCTTCAGTGTTAAGCCTCAGTGGGACTGTATCGTCCCCCATCCCGCTGCACATCAGTTAATGACCTTTATACTACAACAATTTATTATTGATCAACACATTTCAAAATAAACAAAGGCTCTTTTTAACTGCTCATCTTTAATAGGAATGAACCCTCAACATACATGCAATAGTCTCACAGTGTTATGAGACAGCTGAAGAAGCATACATTCAATATCGTATCTCCTGTCTTGCACTCACCACTGCTCAGCTGGGATTGCACCAGTGCTTCAGAGGTTGCGCTCTTCTCCATTGACGTGAAGCTCTGTGGGGCCTTGTAACATCACAGTGTCTACAGGTTCGCTACTGCCTCATCACCACGCTCCATTCCCCAATTGGCCTTTGTTGATGGTCCACAAGCCTCGTTTGCAACACTGTAGCGGGTGGCGCATGATAGATTGTCGCAGGATGCATGCAAGCTTCCACGATGTTCCGTGCCCAGTTAGGCTTCACTGCTGGCATGGTGGTGAGCCAAGTATCTGGAACCTGTTGCAGGAATTCCGAGAGGCTTCTCCACTCACCCGTCTGCCCGGATCAGCCTGTTAGTTTGAAAGAGTTCCCTCTCTCACGGTGGAGCATCCTGAAGTGTAGGGCTTCATGAAGGTAGGTTCTGAGGGAGAATGCTATCCACCCACACGATGAAGTAGGGTACAACTGTGTTCATGGGCAGGTCTGTGTCGAAAACCATGATGGAAGGTGCTCCCAGCCCCCCTTGAGTCACTTTGCATTGTATACCGGCCGCATCTGAAGCTGACCCCTTGC
Organism: Laticauda laticaudata; assembly: GCA_004320025.1. Lineage (NCBI taxonomy): Eukaryota > Metazoa > Chordata > Lepidosauria > Squamata > Elapidae > Laticauda > Laticauda laticaudata. Next base: position 13,428 of record BHFT01003288.1, on the reverse strand, counting down.
CTAAACATCGATGTACATGAACTTTGTAGTCAGCATCAACCATGCGGCAAAGATGATGATACTGAAGAACCCCTGTAGTTAAATAAGTGGACCCTGATTGCCTGAACTTTGCAGCCACGTGCTTCCCATCTATGGCTCTCCAACATGTGGGAAAAGTTCCACCTCTATACCACCTTCTGCAAGTTTTCTCCACCTTGTTCAGTGGATGGGAACACTGAGAGCTCCTCCATATATTCTTCGATGATGGCCTGCATCACTTCTCTGACCCCTTTGCTCGATTTGTTTGTGGCCACCCTCCATGCATACTGCATGTTTTTGTATGTGGTTCCAAGCCAGGGTGTGCAGAGTCCATGCCACCTTCGGTCCAGAGTCAGGTTGGGATGGATCAGTGGTGCTCGCTTGGTCAACCTGGGTCCAGTATGCTCTACAAGTTCACAACACCATGGCTGGTGGCATCCTCCTGAAGTGATGAATGCACGAGGGTCTTCATTCCTCAGCTCCACCCAACTGGTCATACAGTCCAAACTCCATTCTTCTCAACGATCATCCTCGGACTCCACACAGTCGCGCGTCTTTGACGTCTCCTGTTTTCCTTGTGTATAAAAGGTGAAAACAGTCTAACAGAGTTTGGTTCTGGTGATGAATGAATCGCAGCTACCATACGGACTGTGTCATGAAATCCATGGTGGAGAACAATTGATGAATCGTGGAAGGACCAAGAATGAAGGGTGAAGAGGTCTGTACAGACCACGGCTGCTGGACTCATACTGAGGATCCGCCGTGATTTCCATCCCCTTATTATACGGAACTATGGTTTATCGGTTGTCCACTAGGTGTCCTTCTACATACTCTAGACATACTGCAGACATCCTAAATATCTGAGATACAGCCTAGATACAAACATTTTGTCCATTTTAATCCTTTATATACGAGATGCATCCACTTACAGCCTTTCTATTTCTGTGCTACTAATGCTGTATGGACGTTCCGTGTACCTTTCGTTTCCTCCCTCTTTCTGTTTTCACCTGCAGCAGATGTGAGTTGCAAGGAGGATGCCGAGAGGATACAGTGGACATTTAACAGATGATAACGGACATAGAACGCTTGTTGCCCATATATGTCGCGGATGTACATCGTACATAGTAGAAAGTTCATTCGTTCAAAAAGTTTTGTGCAGCTTAAAACTTCTTGCGCGGATGAAATCTCAGTGGACGGATGCTCAAGGGATAGAGTTTATGAAATACGTATGCAGTGAGTACACAACGGATGGCAAGCTTTTTTTAACATTTTACATCCTCTTTGCATCCGTTGGTGCAGTGGGACAGGAACTTTAGGAGCTATGAAAGCACCCATTGTTGTTTATCAACCAGAACTTAGAGCTACACCAATTATGTATGTTTAACAAACTTTGATAGAACAATATTTGGATTCATCTAATGTCTGGAAGGTAACAATTATTTCTTGAACAGTAGACTGTAAGGAGTTGGGATATAAATCCAACACGTCTGAAGTAGCATTCAAGCTTATTATCCCCTATTTGTAACTTGAATACCCCAATAGAGAAAGAGTTTTACTGCCAATTGATAATCCTCATCCAATATTACAGAGCAGGAGTGTCAAACCCGATTTCATTGAGGGCTGCATCAGGGTTGAGTTTGACTTTGGGGGGCTTAGGTGGGTGTGCCCATGGTGGGTGTGACTGGGATGGGTGTAGCCAGCTTGACATCACTTGTGACATTACTGTGGTGTCCCAGGCAGGGCTGGGGAGATCCATTGTCTCCAGCAGAGTAAATAAGACAAAGGACAGCACCAAACCCTTGTTTTCCAGAGGAACCTCACTGTCCCTTTCAGGCCATATGGAGGACCCCCTGATGGCGGCACAGGCTGTCCAAAGCCCTAGGCAGTGGAGGACAAGTGCCCAGCCTGGCCCTCGAGCTCCCAGGGCATCAGGATCCCATATCCCAGCCCAGCCCAATTCATCTCCACTTCCCTGAGGGGTACCTGGCTGCACTTACCTCTTCTTCAAAGCTGCTGCTGTTCTCACTCTTCTTGGTCAGGTTGCTCATGGTTTGTGAGGGAGGACAAAGTGTGTGGGTGAGAGGAAGGTCCACTCCTTCACACAAGGAGGCCCACTCTTTCTCCACGCAAGGAGACCTGGCTTTGTAACCAAAGCATCCTCAGCAACAGGAGAGGTAGGACAGGGAGACAAGGTGAAAGGGCAGAAGGGTTGCTAGGGGCCAAGTGCTAAGGCAGGACTTCCCTTAGATCCTCCTTCCACTCTCATTGTAACCAACCTTCCTTCCTTCCTTCCTTCCTTCCTTCTTTCCTTCCTTCCTTCCTTCCTTCCTTCCTTCCTTCCTTCCTCCTCTCTTCATTTTCCTTTCTTCTTCCTTTCCCTCTTTCCTTCTTTTTCCTTCTTTGCTCTCTTCCCATCTTTCCTTCTTTTTCGTTGTCCTTCCTCTTTCCCTTTCTCATTTCTTGTCCCTTCTTTGGATGTTCAAATGCAAAAGGGAAAACATTTCTCCTTTTGTTTTGAGTTTGTCTTTCTCACCCTTTGCCAGAGAAAATGGAGCTGGGGTGTGTGTGCGGCCATCCTGAGCTCCATTTTCACTGGCAGAAGTCAGTCCTTCACTGTTTCCAGAATGTGGAATTCTGAATGTAGATCCCATGGGCCAGATCTAAACACTCCATGGGCCTTGAGTTTGATATAGAGTATAGGTGTCTTAGTTTTTGGCATTAAATGCCTGTTTAGAATGCCAAAGATCAAGATTAAGATCAAAGACCAAGATAGAATGCCAAACATCAATTCTCCATGTTCCATTCTTGTGCATTTCTCTAAAGAATCTATCTCTTCATTCTGAGAAGTAAAATGCTGGTCTGGGAAGGCTTATCTGTGCTTTTGTTGTTCTTGTTAAAAGTTTCCAAATAGTCCTAAGAAAGTTTTTTGAAGCTTTAAAAAGGCACTGGTCTGTATACACAAGAGAATGCTGTTGGTTCCATAGAGATGGAAAGTTCTGCTATATGAAGCAATAAAATAGATAGGGTATTTAAGAATCCTAGAGAGCCAGTTTGGTGTAGTGATGAAGACACCAGGCTAGAAATTGGGAGACAGTGTATTCTAGTTTTGCTTTGGCATGACTGGGTGACCTTGGACCAGTCCCTTTCTCTCATATCTAGGAAGGAGGGCATGGCAAACCTTTTCAAAACCTTGCCAAGAAAACCACAAGGGTTTGTCCTGATACTCACCAGGAGTCAACACCTTGAAGTCATCCTTCCCTCCAAACCACCCTGAGAATCCCAAGGTTATTCAATGATAAGTGGTAAAAAGATCAGGATAATTAACCCCAAACCAGTTAACAGAAAGTTTAATGAGACTATTTTAAATACAGATTAAGAATAAGAACCAAGGAATGCGCTGAAACTGCATGATCCAAAGGCTTTTTCATTTTGGCAACCATATTTTAAAAAATGAGAATATATTGTGGATCCTTTTGGCACAAGTTTTTTCAGAGAGGCTTGCTTGTTGGCAAAAGTTTGCCACTTTGGGTGTAACTAGCCATAGAATACTTTCAGATCATACATACCAGACCATATTTTCATTAGTTCATATTTATAAAAAGTCTGTAAACAACAATACTGTTTCAACAAATTCTATCCGGAGTTGCCCAAAAGTGTCCATAATGAACTTTTTAGTTATTTTTTTTTAAGAAACATATAATTTGATTCAAAAGAAGATAAATGTTCAAGACATAGCTACAAGATGGTTGTTTGGAAACATATTAAGCCAGTGATAAATTACTACTTTTCAAAATGCAGGATACCTTTTTCTAGGTTGACCCAATACATTTTAAATGTCTTGAGCATTGGCTATTGATTTCTGTCTGAATTTTTGTTTTTAGTTTTTGTTACTTTCATTTTTCTCCTGTGGAACTGTTTGTTTAAGCTCCACCCTTTCCAAATAGCAATTCAACTGCCATAAGCATCAAAGACATTATTTTCAGACTATGTTTTTCCCTTTCTTTATTTTAAATGTACAGTGTTAGTGCTGAAGAATGGATAACTGTGACTTTCTTGTAAGTGTGAATATATGTGCACAAACAAATATGTTAAGAATTAAATGTGAAGGGAGTACCAAAAGCAATTTCTCATAGCTTTCCCCCATTTTGCTTTCAGGGAGTTGAAGATTTTTCTTTCAAGTGTTACTGGATCTTACATTCTTACATTGAAACTTGAAAAATGATATTGCTGTCATTTAATTAGCACAAGGAAATTGGTATGGAAATATTCAAATTTGAATGGACAATGTCCCATCAATGACAATATCAATATTAGGAGAAATACTGTACTTCCAAAGAACTTTGGATGAAAATAATATGACAAATAAAAAAAGCTAAGGTGCTTGCTCAGGTTACATATGTGTGGCAAAATACAATGTCTGTATCCATCTGTCCATCCATCCATCTGTCCATCTACCCATCCATCCATCCAATTTCCTTGCACTTATACTTTGTTCTCGATTTACAAAATTTTGCTTACTAACCATTTGAAGTTACAATGGAACTGAAAAAAATAACTTATGAGTGTTTTCACACTTATGTCTGTTGCAGTATTCCCAAGGTCACATGATCCAAACTTTGGATTCTTGGCAATTGATTCAGATTTATGACAGTTGCAGTGTCCTGGGGTCATGTGATCCCTTTTTGCAACTTTCTGACAAACAAAGTCAATGGGGAAGCCAGATTCACTTAACAATGATGTTACTAAAGGCCCTGTCACACTGCCCAACGGATGCAAAACGGACACAACGGACGAGCAAAATGTTCCATCCATTGTTATCCGCTCTCAAAAAGGGGCAAAAATTTGCATAACCGGAGCGGATAACACGGATGTGGGGAGGATGCAGGCGGATGGAAAGCAGATGCGGAACAGAAGCCTAGCGGATGGAAGCGGATGGAGCGGATGGCACATCCGCAGGCTCCGGGGAGCCTCAGCAAAGCGGACGCGGAACGGATGAAGCGGATGCAGAGCGGATGCACAGCAGATGAAGCGGATGCCAGAGCGGAAGCCTAGTGGATGCAGAGCGGAAGCCTGGCGGATGCACAGTGGAAAGCCTAACGGATGCCTGGCGTTAATTGAGCATGCGGGGGGGATGCATTGCGCAAGCCACGTGGATATAAAGGGAAGCAGCTTGCACGTGGCCAGCATTCAGAGGAAAGACCTGCTGCAGGATAACATCGAGTCTTTGTCTGCCCTGCCTGCATGCCTGCCTTGCAAGCCTTGCTGCCAGCCTTCCTGCCAGCCTGCCTCCCAAGCCTCCTGGCCAGCCTGCCTGCCAGCCTTGCTGCCAGCCTGCCTTCCAGTTTCCCAGCCGGCCAGTCTGCCTGCCAGGCTTGGTGCCTGCCTGCTTGCCAGTCTTATGGCCTGCCTGCCTGCCTTCCTGCCAGCCTTCCTGCCAGGCTTCCTGCCAGGCTCTTCCTGCAAGCCTTCCTGCCAGCCTTGGTGCCTGCCAGCCTCCCTGCCAGCCTCCCTACCAGCCAGCAACCCCACAACCATGAGGAAGAATCGAAAGTCTCACAGCAACTCGTGCCGCCATCCTGGCAAGAGGGACAGGGCCACCCTCCCGCCCCTGTCCCTGACTCTGCTTCTGCTGGGCTTCTGCTACTCAGGCTCGCTCTTCTGGTGCTGGAACTTCTGCTGAAGCTGCTCCTGGCGGTGGTGCTTCTGCTGTGCTTACTCTGCTGAAGCTGCTCCTGGCGTGGTGCTTGTGCTGCTGCGTACTCTGCTGAAGCTGCTCCTGGTCCTGCTGCTCCTGCTGGTCCTGCTGGTCCTGCTCGTGCTCCTGGACTTGATTGTACTGCTCGTACTGCTCGTGCTCCTGGTCTTGCTCGTCCTGCTCATCTTGCTCGTGCTCCTGGTCCTGCTCGTGCTCCTGGTCCTGCTGGTGCTGCTGGTGCTGCTGGGGCTGCTGGGGCTGCTGGGGCACCTGGTGTTTTACTTCTGCTGTTGCTGTCCTGGTCCTGCTGATCCTGCTGCTGCTGCTGATGTGATGATGATGCTGATTATGATCCTGCTGGTGATGATGATGATGAGATGATCCTGCTGGTGCTGCTGCTGCTGGTGGTGGTGTGGAGGAGCAGTCCCTACCACCTGGGAGCCCTCTGATGAGGGCCCAATCTGGTCCTGCCAAAGGGAGGAAGAGGCGTATGCGGGGACGGGAGAGGAGGCAATACTTCATTGAGGAGGAACATGAGGATGAGGTGCTGGAGTGGCTGAGAGAGAATGGCTATCTGTGGCGGAAGGGACACCGGCTGTACAGGGACACCAAAAGGAAGCAGGCTGCTTGGAGAGAGAGGGAGCGGAGAGTATGGGTTACCCTTCGGAGGTGCTCCTCTCGGCTGGTGGAAACATATGCACACCTGGTATGGGAAGCTGCACCTGAAGAAATCTGGCCAGGCCACAGTTAAGCTGACGGACAGAGAGACCTACGTCATGGCAGGTGCAGCTTCCTGGAGGGTGAGATCCGCCACCGAGGAGCACCAGGAGCCCCTCTGTCTACCCTCTCTCTCCGGCAGCCTGCTGAGACCTAGTACTCTTCCGGCCGAGAGTCAGTCCCTGTCTCCAGGCAGGTTTCTGGGAGCGTGCATGGCGGAGAACCCGCAGACAGCTGTTGTAACCATGGTGGAGCGCATGGAGGACTCCCTGATCGCGGTGGGAGAAAGAGAACATCAAGTCCACCACAGTCGTAGCCGCATCCATCCCCCAGCTCCACCTCCACAGAAAGGAAGAGGCCAGACAGCAGGAGGGGCAGAGCCACACTGTCCTGCTGGAGATCAGGGACACCATCTGCACCAGCAATAATCTCCTCTCTCAGCTGGTCCACACCGACTCCTCATCCTCCAATGCAAGCCCTTCCTCACCTATGTCAACCAGGCCCTGAGGGACAATGGAGGATCCCCAGTACCCAGGTGGTGAAGGACCGGATCACCAAGCTGCTTCACAACCCTCCAGATCCAGAGGAAACTGCTCCCACCCAGTCCAGGTCTGCTCCTCCACCCAGGTGATGTCCTCCCATACCAAGGCTTCCCACAGCCCTCACTACCAGGGCTACAACTATCAGGAGGTCCAGCAGCACAGGCAGTAACCCTTCCCAGTCCAGGCACAGAGTCATCGGACGACACCGTACCACCGGTTCCACTGATGCCACCGATGCCAGCCACGCCAATGATGCCACCGACGACAGCGATGCCACCACAACATCGATGCCACCCCGCCAGTCCTCACCCAGCTGCAGACCAGAAGCCCCACTACACTACTCCTTCCTCCACCCCACAGCCAAGCCCGGCCTAGTACATCTGTCATCAGTAACTGGGGTGACACCCCATGGCATGGAGGAAGGACCTCTCAGCATCACGGGTCTGAGCCAGCTGTCTGAGAGCTTCTTCAACACACCATCCCCTGTTATCCTCTTGGGGCAGGCCACCCCAATTACGATACAGACCAGCACCTCAGCACCCCCACCTCCACAGCACCTGGACCCTTCACCCCTGAGACTGGGCACACCCTCCGAGTGACCAATAAGAGTGCCAGAGACTGGGTAGCTGGCCACCTGTAGAGTTTATTTGGACACTTGACTTGCGTCATTTTTGTTTTACAGATTGTTGTTCAATAAAGTTTATCTTTGATTCACACACTTGCTTCATTTTCTTTTTTTTTAATAAAGTCTTGGGGAAACTTTTAGAATTGGTTTAAGCCTTTTGCATGCTTGTGGGATGGGTTAAGATACAGTGGGATGGGCAGAGATACTGTGGGATGGGTAATAGCTGTGGGATGGGTAAGGATAGCAGTGGGATAGATAAGCCTCAGTGCAAGCATAGTGGGACTGTATGCTCCACTCTCCCTGGTCTGGTGGAAGAATGTAACTTAGCACCATATCATCCTGTATCATCTATCATCCGTCTTGCCACTCCACTGCTCCAGCTGGGGAGTTGCACCAGTGTCTCAGGAGGTTGCGCGCTGCTTCTTCCTTCACATGAGGCTCTGTTGGGGCCTTGTACATCCTGAGTGTCTATCAGGTTTCGCCTTGCCTCCATTCCCAGGGCTCCATGTCCCCATTGCCTTGTTGGAGGTCCCGAGCCTGTTCTGCAAAACGGGTAGCGGTGTGCGCATGAGATTGTGCAGGATGCAGCAAGCTTCCACGATGTTCCTTACGGTCTCTGGGCGATGCTGCATGGTGGTGAGAAGTACATGGAACCTGTTGGCCAGGATGCCAAAGGCGTTCTCCACCACCCACCTTGCCCTGGACAGCCTGTAGTTGAAAGATGCTCTCTTTCACGGGTGAGGCATCTGGAGGTGTAGGGCTTCATGAGGTAGGTTCTGAGGGAGAAGGCGTCATCCCCCACGATGAAGTAGGGCACATCTTGCGTGTCGTTGGGCAGGGGGTCTGGATCTGGAAAGCCCATGATGAGGTTGCCTTCCAGCCCCTCCTTGAGGTCACTGGCGTTGTATACCTGGGCATCTGAACATGAGCCGCTGCCTGAAGCATCGATGTACATGAACTTGTAGTCAGCATTGACCATGGCAAAGAGGACGATGCTGAAGAAGCCCTTGTAGTTTGAAATAAGTGGAGCTTGACTTGGGTGGTGCTTTGCAGTCACGTGCTTCCCATCTATGGTTCCAACGGTGTGTGGGAAGTTCCCCCTCTGGTACCACTGCTCTGCAACTTTCTTCCATCCTTCATCAGTGGAGGGGCACTGGAGAAGCTCCTGCAGGTATTCTTCGATGATGGCCTGCACCACTTCTCTTGACCACAATGCTGATGGTGTTGTGTGGCACCCTCCAGCCGTACTGAATGCTCCTGTAGGTGGTCCCTGAGGCCAGGTGGCACAGAGTGAGTGCCACCTTGAGCTCAGGTTCCAGGCTGTGCCGGAATTTGGTGTTTGCCTTGGTCAACCTGGGTGTCAGGCGCTGTACAACTTCGTCAAACATGGCTAGAGGCATCCTCATGAAGTTCTGGAATGCCGAGTGTCTTTGTTCCTGAGCTCCACCATCAGCTTGTTGTACAGTCCGTACTCTGCTCTTCTCCTGATCCATCTTCGGACCCAGACGCTTCTTGGCCGCCTCCTTTTCTTCCCGTAGTAGAGTTCACAGAGCCTGTAGATGGCTTCGCATTGTTGTAGAAGGATGGTGGCTGCCAAAAGGACTGTGTTATGATCCATGGTTGACATGACTGGATGCTGGTGAAGAGCAAGAGTCAGATGAAGGCTGCAGAGGTCTGTACAGCTGGGCTGCTGGTCTGAAAGTGAGATGCAGACAAGTTGCTCTGCCTTTTTATAGGCCAGTATAGGTGTCCCTTTGCATCCTCTTGGCATCCTCTAGGCATCCTGTAGACATCCTTAATATCCGAGATAGGTCCCTCTGCGAACATTTTTCCTTTTTGAAACGCTTTGTTTCCGCTTGGCATCCGTTCTGCATCAGTTCTGCATCTGTTCCGCTTCCTCCCTGCGTCCGAGCGGATGCGAGTTGCGTGGATGCGGAACGGATGCCTAGTGGATATAGTGGATGCATAACGGTTGCAGACCGCGATGCGTAGCGGATGCATAGCGGATGCAGAACGGACGAATTGGATACATTTCCGCGCAAAAGTTTTGAGCAGCTCAAAACTTTCTGAGTGGATGAAACGTCAATAGACGGATGCTGGACAGATAGGAGGAAGCAAAACGGAGGCAGTGAGTCACTCGCGTTAACCAACGGATGGCGAAGGCTTTTTTGTCCATTTTACATCCTCTTTGCATCCGTTGGTGCAGTGTGACAGGGGCTTAACTTAACAACTGCAATGATTCACTTAACAATTATGGCAAAAATGTTGTAAAATGTCTCATTTAGCAAAATAAATTTGGGGCTCCATTGTGATCATTAGCTGAGGACTACCTGTACTCTGTATAAATACAGAGGATGGGACCTATAGAATTATTTCTTTCCATGGATAATATTCTTGATCCAGTTTCATTGTCTCAGTTTGGTTTTTGCTCTTTGTTAGTACTGTTTTAATTGCTGTTAATGGGATATTATCTGCCCAGAGTTGCATTTGGATGATGGTTGTCTGTGGAGAATCTCAGTCATCCAGGTCATAATTGTTCCAAAGATGCTTTTTCAAAAAGCAACTGGACTTTCTGATTTTTCTTTGAAGATATTTCACTTCTCGTCCAAGAAACTTCTTCAGCTCTGACTGGATGGTGGGGAATGTAAGGATTTGTACTCCTTATAGTCAGCTGGTCATTTGTATCCTTTTAGCGAATCAATTCAATTTAGTTTGAACAATGGCTCTCTAAAAGAATGCAAATGACCAACAATCTGCAAGGAGTATAAATCCTTCAATTCCCCACCATCCAGTCAAAGCTGAAGAAGCTTCTTGGATGAGAAGTGAAACATCTTCAAAGAAAAATCAGAAAGTCCAGCTGCTTCTTGAAAAAGAACCTTTGGGACATTTGGTGACAGGCAGCTCTTTACACAAATAAATAAATAAAGACCAGTCAGCTATTGGAGAACACTGATACTAATCTTATTATTCTCCCTCTGATCAGCTTATTTGTCATATTCCAGCCTTCTGTTTTGTTAAGGAATGGACTCTCAATAAAATTATTAAAGTCAGCGTGAATATGATTTTATGAAGGAAGCACAAATATATAAATCTCAGCATTCCTCCAGCAACAGAGAAGGGAGATGAGGAACATGTTCAGAGTGAGGCATCATGTAAACAATGATCTGACTCTGACCTGATCAAGTACTTGAATAGAAAGTAATCAAGGAAGAATTCAAGCTGTAATGGAAGAAATCTGGAACATCAATAAGAAAAGCTTTAGCCAGCATGTCTGAATAAATTAATGATGAAATGTCCAGTGAATGCCAGTCAGCCAAGCATATGATTCTACCAAATAGAATGCAACTAACATTGAAAAAGTTTTAAAATAAAAAAGATAAAAAAGTTTTATCTTCAGATATCAAGATAAACTTTGCAGAATTTTTTTTTAAAAAAGAGAGAATCGAAGAAGAATCAGAGATCTTGGAAAAAATGCTGAGAGCATGGATATAATTAGTTATGTGGTGAGAAGAATTAACACGTGGTTTCCTAATCTAAAATTATTTCATAAGAATATTGAACAATGGTTATTCCTAGGTTCACAAAGACCAAAAAACATTATAATAACATTTCTCAGTGCTCACAAGAGACAAAACATTCAAAATGCTTGTGAGGTAAAAGAAATAAATTAGAAAGGAGATAAAGTCATATTATTTTAGAATATCAGCCAAGTTAGAACATCCAACCCTATTAACTGAGCAGTTGATTAACACTGGAATAAGATAAGTGGGGAATTTCATTTAAGTTCCATAGATTCAAGTAACGGAAAGAATTTTTCTTTTCAAGACATTAACAGAACTTTAGATGACCTTCATAAAACCACATGCACAGCATACAATATGACCTTGGACCTTCTAAAGGGTACCGGTAGGTATAAGAAGGAGCTACATTGGAAAGAAAAAGCAAAATAATTAAAGCTGTGAGCTGTATGAATTATATTGTTATTATTTAATACCAGTTTAAGGGAAAGGGAGGTAGAAGGCTAGGTATTGATAAGTATGATGAGCTAGGAGTCCACTCATTACACTTTAGACAAAATAGGAGCTCACAGGGAATTTTCCAAACTTTTATTCTTTAAACAGATTTATTTATGAATTAAACCAGAATTTGTAAACAAGAAAGGGTCACATTGATATAAATAATTGCAGGTGGTTTTGGTGAAATCATGAGGCACTAGATATGCTCAGCAACACATCTTGAGTGTTCACAGCAGCAGATCCCATCTTGATCTAGAAATATTTGGAGCAGTAGATTTGTTGAATTTTTAATAAAATGGGCTGTAGGTTGTATAAAGGTTCTGTGATAGGTTCTATTATAGCAACAAGGTATAGGTTGTCCTTGGAAGGTATAATAGGTATGACATACCAGGGTTGTGGTAATTGTTCTCCCATTTAGCATAGTCTTAGTACATACCGTACAATTGTTTGGGCATAGGGGATCAACAGGAATGTTTGAGATACTGTTTGAAACACCTGAGCTGGCCTCTGATAGAAGTTTAAGTCAAGGTGGGATTATTGATGATCGGTTTGTAGAAGGTGCGAGTAAGGATTCCTTGTAACATAATACACATACTGAACCATTGCACCTTTCATAGGTTTGGGGCATTCTGTTGCTGACACATGAAGACTTGGAAGTAGATGTACATAAAGAACTGTTGAATATGCACTGGGCGAGATTAAAATCTGTGCATGATGTTGGTGGTCCCTCACTAGCATAGAAATTTCCTTTACTATCTATGCATTGATAGCATGAGTTATCCCTGGGCTCCCTGTGCACTCTTGTCTTTCTGACAGGTACCGTCAGAGTAGGCTGCTGATCTTCTGTGTAACATATTATACCCTGGTCCCCTGTACATGCTCGGATCAATATTCTCTTCCGACCCCCCTTCTCTGTATGCATGTTATGATAACATGTGGATGTTAAATTAAGATCGGTGCAAGAGGTTGGCTTTCCCTTGATGACTATCAATACGTACTGATCATCCATACAGTGCTTACAGGCAGGTTTTGTCTACTTTGTATGGAAGTTTTGGCATTTCGAGGGATACGGACGTGTCTAATAGATACTCAAGGAGTGCGTAGAAGGTGGCACCTTATGGTATTGTTATACACACATTGCCAGTATCTTGTCCCTTCATGTTCACACTGAGGAAGATTAGTCACGAAGCAATTAGGAAACCTGGTTACATTGTAAGTAAAATGTCTTCCTGTGAGTAATACCATAAAACAGTGATCACATGGCCTAATCACAGTGCCCTCTTCTAGAGGTATGGGTTCATTATCCTCAGAGGGGTCTGGGGAGTACCATTCATCTACTGCATCCTTATCAGGTGGTACTTCCTGATTTGTATTAGTATTCTTTTCCATTAGTAACTGATATATGTATGCAGAGTTAAGGGCAACACTAATCACTAAAGCCAAAAAAAAAAATGTTTCAAAATCCAAATCGAGGGCATCAAGCCCTTACGGATGAATGCTGTTTCTCGCATCCTTTGGTTGCCTCCATACTGTGATAGTAATTACCCCCCCTTTCCCCTTTTCCTAAAAATGGTGAGGCCTTAAATATTTAGTTCATGATCTAAGTTTCCAGGGAAGACCCGTACGTTGGGCGTTAGCTTCCAGAGTAACACTGTAGGGGTCTGTTGTTCTTCATCTTCCCGTTGTAGAGGGACAGCTTCCGGTGGTGTCACCAGAAGGGAGCATATTCCTTTCTTCTCCTTTCTCAGCGGTCACCTTTTAATGGGTCATCTAAGTGTGATTTGACCCTCCAGCAGGTAGGTGCAGCTTAATTAA
>BHFT01003287.1:53174-77705 GCA_004320025.1 Laticauda laticaudata | reverse complement strand
TTGTCCTGGTCTAACTGCTGGGTTCTGGCTGGAAGAGAAGGATCCTGATAGAACGATCGAAAGGACCCCTCCGAAGGACTGGGGCTTCTTGATCTTACTTTCGAAAAATGAAGGGAAATTTTGTTTGTGTTCAATAGTAGCGGATTCAGGAAGGGCAATCATCTCCCGCAATGGGCGGATAGGCCAGCTTGGCTTTGGTCTTAAAACCATATAGCAAAGCACGGCTGTGACAATGTGAGTAATAGCACTTTGCTGAAAACTGCAGCGTGATAGGTAGCATCAACAGAAATTCAGCAGCTGCATAAGTTGGCGATTATCTTGGTGGCCTTGTTAGAAGAAGGAACTGTTGTTTCAAAAGAGAAAGCATCTAAGAAACGACCAAGAAGCGAGGTGGCTGTGGCTGATCTGATAGCCCATCGCGTTCGACTGATGAGCTTTGCGTGGTAGCTCAACCTGTTTTTCCTCTGGCTTTAAGCCTCAGTGCCTCACTGGGAAAGAGGGGATGCTAAAGCAGCTATAGCCATCTACCTCGGGGGAGCCCAGTAATTTGCAAAATCAGGCCCAAGTTGAAATATTTCCGTGTCATGTCCATTGGGATGGTATACGCTGCAGAAGCCACCTGATCTGCAACCAGTACGAAAATTAGGGTGAACTGGGATTACCTCTGCTTAACTACCGGTTGTTGAATCATATCCTCTGGTCCCTCCCCTGAGGTTTAGGTGTTCAGATGGTTGGCTTGTTTAGGCCTGCATGTTATTGCCATAAACAAGGAGATTTGAAAAGCTGTGGCAAAATAAGCCTGTAAAAAGCAGGTGTCAGAAATAAGGCATTCATCTCAGACATTTCCCCTTCAAGGGGTCGCCTCTGACAGGGGCTTTTCTATCCTGCATGATCCCACTCTCAACGACTCAGCCATTTCGAAGATTTATACTTCCTCCTCCTCCACTCCTCCTCGGCCCTTGGAGGGGTTCCCCTGTAAATGTACTGGGTCTGTGTTGCTCCACCTGTCAGTGCACCCTTGGCGAATAGCATATCCATCGGCTTTCATCTTCTGGCCTCCTCAATGAAACTGTCACCCTGAGCGAGGCAAGCGACTCCAGATGAGTGGTTCAGGGCCCCTCTGTCGGTGCAGACCTTGGACCTGTTGCCTTGTGGAGTCAAGCTCGCCTGAGAAAGGGAGAGATCTAGGGAGGAGGAGGATGTGAGAAACTGACAGGACTGAAGGAGGAGACACCCGAAGTACAGTGGGCTCTCAAGTATGCCTGTCTATTTGGCTTTGTAAGCTTTATGGGCTCCTTAAGGGTCCCTTTCTGAGGCCTTTAGAATTTCCACTGTGTTGATTTTAGCTTTTCCTTCAGCAAGGGGCTCTGAGAGGGCTAACATTCTGCCATTGATTAAAATTAGAATAACATAATCTGAATATTAATTGTGTACAGGCGGTGGCACGCCCAGGTCCGTCTATCAAAACGGTTGCCCTGATAAAGTTCTTATTGCCCCTGTATGTATTATTTATTTATTTTACTGGTGTCTATGTTATATAATGAGTCGCACCTCGTAAGTATAATTTATTGTAAATTAAATATTATATGTCAAATAGTTTGTTACAATGAGATTATTAATTGTAATATATATTAATTACGCTACAATTGCTTGTTAATTGTCCACTGGTAGTGATATATATATTATTCCATATTAATAAGAGAAACAAGATGTACGTATAATCCATACCAAATAGTGAATGCCTAAGACCCATTGATGATTGAAGGCCTTCAAGCAGCTTCCATGCACGAGGAACACTGGCCTAGGTGCTTTGTGCTGTGCCACTGAGATAAGGGTGTGAGGAGTTAAGCCAATTTTAAAGCAATTAATTATCTCGACGTGCAGGTAGCCCAAAACGAGAGTAAATAGGCTCTCAGAATTGGAGGGATTCTGCTGCTTCGATCTGCTGCTCCTCACACGCTCAAGGAAAGACAAACAAGCACGTCAGCCACGAGTGGCATCAAAATGGCTTCCAGCTAGTTAAAGTTTTTTTCGTGCGCTTCTCAGCAGCAGTTCCCCTTGCAAACGAACCTGGAGCTCAAACGAAGCCTGAGCTCTCAAATTAACAGAACGGCGAGAAGAAGGGGAATTAATACTATTACACTTCCCCACTGAAGAAACGGGTTGGGGAGGGGTAAAGGTGGATACGACTTCTTAGAAAAAGAAATATCCAAGCTGCTAGCAAGGAGACGGAATTAAAGAACATGGCAATCAACGGCGAGTAAGGAAATTTTGCTGTGGAGGGGTGCAGAGCAGCTCAAAAGCTTCCCGCACCTTTTTGGGGGAGGCTGAAGGTCTTCTTAAACCGATCTTTAGATGAATAAGGCTTGGAGGAAGGCTAAAGACAAAAAAAACCAAAGGGAACCGAATTGCAATCAAACCTGCTAATATTCTGTTTCGGTCAAGAGCACCAAAGCAACTGCCTGTCTTGCACAGGGCTGAGCAAAACCTGGGAAACTGAAGCTGAGGAAGGATCACGTGAGAGGGAGGAGGAGCGTTCCACAAATCAAGCTCAGCCTATGAATGCGGAGACTGAAGCACCTCCCCACTACTGGATGCTCTGAACAGCTCATAGGAGAACTCCTTGGATGGCCCTTAGATCCAGTAAATGCTGGATGGCTGATTCCATGAGTCCCCTTTTCACCCTGTCCCTCGAAAAAGGATAGATGAAAAACCTCAGGGGAGTGGAGTACAACTCCAACAAAAGGCCCGACATCACCTTATTTAATACCCAGGCATTTGATGTAATTTCCCCCCATCTATCTGCAAACATAGCTAAACAACCATTGATGGGTGAGCTGGGAATGCATTTAGCATTGGCGACAAAATGGACAACTTCCTCCTCGAAAGGGCCGCTTGCCCAAACATTGCTGCCTGCCCTTGCCTGCTCAATCTTGAGGTGGATCAGGGCGCTGTTAAAGAGACTTGTGGGACCAATGAAAGCTGGGACCTGGCTCCAACCTGAAGGATGGTCGTCTATAGTATGGGGCAGGGCAAGACTCTGCCCTCTTGTAGAGAGCCGGTAGCACCTTCCTCTTGTCTTTGGACTCTACAAGGAACGGATCTAAGGATTCACCAAACAGCCAATCCCCTGAAACAGGAGTCGATGCCAGCTTCTATTTCCTCCTGCCATCTGTCTGCCAATTTCAAAGCCAGCATATACGTCTAGCTGCTACAGAAGCTGCGATGGTCTTACTGGCAAATCTGGCTCCATGCAAGGTGGCATCTGCAGTAAACTCTACAGCTGCAACCAATTTGTTTGTGTCCTGGTGGGTTCTATTATCAGAGACAGGAAGTCTGTTCTGTAGTTGCCTCAGCCATTTGAGTAAGGCTCTAGTAAAAAAGGAAGCAGCCGTGGATGCTTTTACGGCCCAAGCAGCTGCCTGATGAGCCTTTTGCAATGACTGCTCAATCCTCTTCTCATTAGCTTTGAGAACTGGATCTTCTGGATGAGAAGGGGTAGATGACCTGGATGCCAAAGCTGCCATAGAAGTATCTACTATGGGCATTTGGAGACTCCTGGTGAGTTCCCGTCCCATATTAAAAAAATCTACAGTCAGAAGTAGATAGATTAGTTCTGGAAGCAGGAATGGTTAGCTGCTTATGCACCACCTTTAGGAAGAGCGTGGGGGATGAAACAACTTCCCTCCTAATGATAGGTTCATCAAATAGAGTACCGGATTCCATAGGAAGCTGTCCACTGGAATCTTCATCATCAGCATCTGAGCCCAGATTGGCTGTATTCCTGGCCTTTACAAAGGATTTAAACAGATTAGGGCGAAACAGGCCTGAAAAGACAGGTTGCTCAGGAGCTAAACCTTCGTCTTCTAAGAGGTCAGACTCTCTCATCTGCCTCCCCTATCAGGGAAAAAGGAGCATAAACTGAAAGAGCAGGAGACCCCTGGACCTGGGATAAGGAACCCCTCTCAGATAAATGAACCACCTGCTCCCTAGATGGAATCACAGAAACCTCTGATGCTTCTGAGGAATGATTAGCAAATCTTTGAATTCCTTCAGCTATTGCTTTCCAGATAGCCCTGTCTATTAAGTCTTGCATGTTTACTGGCATATCTGTTTCAGGAGGCTCAGAAGGCCTGAGGCCCGCTGCTGTAGGAGTGAACATAGCTTCCACTCCAGGCCTTCTGCCCAACTGCTCCTGCCAAGGCTCTGCACAAAAAGCCTCTTGTGGATCCCCATAAGACTTGCCTTCTGCAGTGAGTTGATGCACAGCAGAACCTTCAGCTCCATTTGGGGACCAAGCCTGAGCCCTTGTCCTAGAAGAAGGACCAGGTTCTTGCTCCTGAGGAATATCCTCACTATGCTGAGAAGTAGGATAGACATCTGAAGGATCAGCTGGAGATCTGATCCTTCCACTAGTTTTGGTTTTTGGCAATCTGCTTTTCTAGGGCCTTCTGAGCCTAGAAGCATCCTTCTTCTCAGCCTTTGAGGCCTTCTTTGGTGGCAAGACCTTCTGCCCTTGCTTGCTCCTTTGAGTCAGAGCAGAGGAAGCTGTGTTATGGGTGCCTGCTCCAGAGGTCCTGCTTCCACTTGGGGCATCTGCCATTTTGGAAGGCCTGTAGTAGTTTGCATACCTATGTAAGGAGGAGAAGCACGAGGGATGTTAAATGGGGACTTATCTTTCTTCTGCCCCCATTGCTCCAACCACTCCTCTTCCACCCTATATGACTTCAGCAGGACATTTTAACACATCTTGCTGGGACTAATTCCCATTGGGGCTCAATAGGCCCTGGCCTTGAGGCCTGTAGAGCCCGGTCTACTTCAGAGATGGGGACCAGGTCCCCCATCAGAACTACGCACCTCACTCTTTGATGAGTCCAAGATCTAGCAGCTTCTGAGGGCCAAGAGCCTAGTGCTGATCCCCAAGGCAGTGCGAGGAGGGCCTGGAGAAGCGGGCCAATGCTGCCTGCCAAATCCAAGGTGGCTGCTGACCACACAGCCCTCTGCTTCACCATGGAGGCCTGAAAACTGCGGACTTTTGCAGGTACTCTGGAGCAGCAATCAATCTATTTGCTGCTCAAACCTGGAGAAATGTGGGCCAATGCCTCCCATTGAAATCCAAAATGACTGCTGACCCTGCGGCCTACTTCTTCAATGTGGAGGCCAGAAACAGCCCCGCAGCCTTTGCCAACTGTTCCAGGCTGCCAGAGCAGTAATCACCTGTTTCACGGCTGCACCAAACAACTGAAAATCGGAGCTGTGTTTTTTAAAACTTCTTTTCCTGTTTTGCGATCTGCATTCCTTTGGAATGCAATGGAGGAGAGGCAATCAACAGTGTCCATCCTGGCTGAGGACTGAGTCGAAAGCTGGGGAGTGGCCAGCAACAGGAGCGGAGTTAAGCTAAGCAGCTTTGACAGACTCAGTCCAATCAGCTAGGAGACAGAGTTAACCCATGCCTGGCCTATCATAACCTTACAAGGGAGAAGTGGTGATCTGCTTCATCTCAGGTGGAAAGAAAGTAAACTTAAGACTTATATACCACTTCATAGCCACTCCCTAAGCCATTTACAGAGACAGTATATTGCCCCCAACAATTTGGGTACTCATTTTACCAACCTTGGAAGGATAGAAGGCTGAGTCAACCTTGAACTGGTGAGAATCAAACTGCCAAACTGCTGGCAACTGGCAGTCAGCAGAAATAGGCTACAATACTGCATTCTAACCACCAAAGATGTTCCAAAAGGTGAGGGCAACAGCAAAAAAGGCACTTCCTTGATTCTGCCACTGAAATTTTTAGCTAACAAGATATATAACATGGCAGGAAGTGGGATGAGTTGATATACTTGGGACAAGACAGTTCCTCGGGTAACATGGCCCCATGCCATGAAGAGCTTTAAAGGTATTCCCCAACACCTTGAATCAAACAAGCATCCAATGCAGATCAGCAGAGATCTTACATGCATACATATTAACTAGATTTCATGGACAATTAAGATAGTTATCCATGTTTATGGGGGCACAATAGCTCATTGGTTAAAGTCACTGAGCTTGTCAGCAGGAAAGTTGACAGCCTAGGGTGAACACCCAGCTCTTGCCCACCCAACAGTTCAAAAGCATGCAAATGTGAGTAGATAAATAGGTGCCACTTTGATGGGAAGATAACAGCTTTCCATGTACTTTGGCATATAGTCATGCTGGCCACATCATCATGAAAATGTCTTCGGACGATGCTAGCTCCCTTAGCTAAGAAATTGAGATGAGCACCGCTCCCTAGTGTTGGACTCAATTGAACAGGGGTAACCTTTACCTTTATCCAAATTTATGCTTCAACTACTGAGGCAGAAAAAGAGGAGACTGATTAATATGCTCCTTATGGTTAGAGACAGGAATGTCAAAGCTGGAAACAGTAAGGAAAAAAACAGTTGGGCTGTATGGCCCAGGAAATAGAAATAAAGCAGAATGACTTACCTGTTTTTACCAATCTGTTGTTTTTTCATTGTCACCAGTGTTCAAAACAAACAACACCTCATGTATAAATTCCAAATCAAGCTAAAGCAGAACAACAAAGCTAACTAGTTTTCATAATATAATCTTGAGCCTTTTGTCTTCAAGAAAAATCCCAAAAATTACTCTGAAGTCCTGAAAATCATAGGGAACACCAAGGAAATACGGAATGAAATGAGCACAAAAGGGAACTGCTAAAGGCCAAAAAATATAAGAAAGGAAATTGTGGAGATTGCCAAGAAGAAAACAGAAATCAAAATTACAAAAAATAAATATCTCAAGAAAGAACTTAACAAAAAATGCCAGGGATTTTGAAGAGACAATAAGACTACTTTGCAAAGGAACAAAACAAGGTTGTATTACAATCACATCTATAAAGACAATGAAGATAGAAAGTTCCAATTTCAAACTGAATGTGGAAAAAATGTCCAAGGACTGTATAGTTATTAGTAACAAATAATAACAGATTCATAAAACATGAAACACAGATGGGAGAAGTATAGTGAAATTCTTTACAGTAAATATATCCACATCCCAGACATAATAAAACAGGGATGTCAATTTCAAGGCCCGCAGGTCAGATCTGATGCTTAAATCTGGCCTATGGGGCCAGCCTGGAAATAGAAAAGGATCGTGGTGCCTCTGGAAGCCAAAATGGGGTTCCGGAGTGCACGTGCCCCCCAGCACCCTATTTTCAGCCTGGATGACCTTGTATAGCATTCTGCTGGCCAAAACGGGGCATCCTGTGCCCCGTTTTGTTTGTCAAAGTGCTGCAGGATGCTATCCAAGCCCAAGACAGGGCAGGGGGTTGCTGCAAGCATCCCTCCATGTCCACTTTTGGTCATCAGGGTGCTGCAGGAAGCATCCGTTCCGTCTTCACCCCCCGCCGGTCCATGGAGAACTACAATGCTGATCTGGCCCTCAAAGAAATCCAGTTTGACATCCCTGTAATAGAAGATACTCTCTATTTACAAAAACCTCTAACTCTAATAAGATGAAGTGGGATCAGCAGTCTGTTCTTTACCAAGTCCAAAATCTTTTGTAGACAGAAGAGGGGGGAGCTTTGAGGAACAAGAGAAAAATCTGCTAGCAAGATAACATCCAGATGTTATTAATATGGCTTTTCAATAAAAATAGTCCTGACCTACATGACATTGGATCCCTAGCCTGATGTCTTGGATGATTGATGGCTGTAGGATTCGTTGGAATATTTATAAAACCATGACAAGCAATGGGAAAAGAATCAATAGAAATTGTAGCTAAACTGTGCCAACAAATCTGGGGAATGACCCAGCAGCCAACAGATTATAACAGGTCAATCTATGGACAATTATTAAAAAAATGAGACCTAATAGAATATACAAACTATTGTACAATATTCTTAATTTCACACATTAACAAAATAATGTTTAGAATCATTCAGATTACATTTCTACAGGCAGAGCGAGATACCAACTGTTCAGATTAGTTTTAGAAAAGTCCGAGGAGCAAGAGACATTACTGACGAGGCTTGCTAGATAACTTAGAAAGTCAAATAAATATTTTAAAAAGAAGTCAATATATGAAGGCCTTCAATTTTATCCAGCCAAGAAAAGAAATAAATGGAACTTTAAACAAATCAACTCAGAATTCCACTCAAAGCACAAATGACCAGGCTCAAATTATCAATCTTCAAACACTTTTTGTGAAGATCTAGTTTTCTGGAGAAGGCTTTAATGCTGGGAAAGGTGGAAGGAAATCAAAAAATCAACAGAAAGGTAGCTCAAATAACCACATTTTGGACAAAAGGGGTGTTGGTATACTTATCAGATAACCCCCTTTCTTTACATGCTGCTAGAGAGTCCAGGAATGGGTTAGACTCCTCCCTCTGATGTCATCATGCTGAGTCTGCCACACTATAAAAAGCCAGCCTCTGCTGTTAGCACCAGCTTTTCTGGCAAAGAGATTTGACAGACATAGAGTGTCTTTGGAATATAAAACTGAGAAGAATCCCCCAACCAGATGACCTCAGGGTGGGGCTGGACTCTCTAGTAGCATGTATAGAAAGGGTGTTCCCTGGTAAGTATTTCAATGCCTCTTCTCACGCTGCGTCGAGAGTTCAGGAATGGGACATAACAAAGCCTGCATGTCCAAGGGAGGGTATCATCTGGTCTAATCAGTCCGACACTTGAAAACCCTTCTGGAGTACCCTTCTCCCAAATGCTGCTTTTGCAGAGGCAAAGGAATCCAGCCGGTAGTGCCAGATAAATGGAGAAGGCGATGCCCAGGTAGCCACCCTGCAAATCTCAATAGGCACCTGGGTAGCCCAGGCCGCTGAAGTCGCTGCACTCCTAGTAAACTTTCTGGGAACTGGAAGAGAACAGTGGAAATACATGCCATGATCCATCTGCCCATCATGGATGAGGAAGCCTTGCTCCCCAAGGAAACCGGTTGGAAGGACACAAACATCATTTCTGTTTTATGAAAAGTAGCAGTGGTGGAGAGTGTTTGACGAGAGTCCCTTATCTAGACCTTCCTGTAGGAAAATCAACACTGGGACTGAAGCAAATACAGGATCCCGAGCTATCTTAGAAGACCACCCACAAAACGTTCTCCAGGTAGCATCATAGATGCGGTTGATTGATGGCTTATGAGATGCCTGGATGATTTGAATCATCTTATCAGATAAGTTAGACTTTCAAAGATTTGCACTCAATCGCCATATAGCCAATTGGAACCACTGAGGTTCTGGATGGAGTAAGGCCCTTGGCTGAGTGAAATCCTGTTGGGTGGGATTCTCCATAGTCTCTCAACCGACAAATTCACCAGGTCAGCGAATCCTGGGCCAATAAGGCACCAAAAGTACTAGCTCTGCCTTCTCCTCCAACATCTTCTAAATTACTGCCAGAATTATGGGAAGAGAGAGGAAGGCGTAGAGACCTGGAGACCACCTGCTCTGAAGTGTATTAGTCTCCTCTGCTCCCTGGGTAGGAAACCTGGTGAAGAATCTGCGTACCTGTGCATTCTGGGGGGTGGCGAATAGATCCATCACTGGGGTTCCAAATATGTTAGACAGTTCCTGGAATAGGGATAGATGAAGACTCCACTCCGAGTGGTCAACCTCGGTTCGACTCAGTCAGTCAGCCTTGATGTTGTCGACCCCGAGATATGGTCTGCTCTGAGGGACAGAAGATTCCTCTCTGCCTACTTCCCCAGATGTTCTGCTTCCTGCATCCAGGATTTGGACCGGGTCCCTGCCTGCCTCTTGACATGGGTCTTTGTGGCCATGTTGTATGTCATGATCAACACATGGGATCCCATCACCTTGTCCTGGAAGTGCCTCAATGCCAGGAAGATGACCTTGAGTTCTAGCAAATTGATGGAGCGGGACCTGTCTGCTTGAGACCAGAGACCCTGGGCAATCTCGCCTTGCAGATGAGGCCTCCTCCCCCCCGCATAGAGGCTGCCATCTGTTGTGACCATGATTCTGTCTGGTTCCTTGAACAGATTGGCCTTTCTTGATGGCCTGGGACTGCCACCACCAGAAGGAACAAAGGACCTGTGAAGGGATCTGGACCCTGATGGCGGAGTGGCTGGTTCCCTCCCGTTGAAATGGCAGCAGGAACCATTGTCGGTTGCGGGCATGGAGATGAGTCCATGGTGCTATGTCGATGTAGGAAATCATCTTCCCAAGTAGTTGCAACAGAAGAGATAGAGGAACAGTGTGTAGATGTTGAACCTGGTCTATCAACTCATTGAGACTCTCCTGTCACTCCGGGGAAAGAAAGACTTTTCAGCGTGTTGTGTCGATTACTGCCCCAAGGTGTAGAAAGGTCGTTGGCAGAAGATGACTCTTCTTGAAATTTATGGAGAACCCGTGGACCTGTAAGAGGTGCATCATGATCTGAAGGTCATGATCAGCTGATTGGATGGAAGTTGACTGGATCAGAGTATCATCCAGGTAGCACTGGACCCTCACTGGGAGAGCTTGAAGGGACTCTGCCAATGCTGCCAAGACCTTGGGAAAGACCCTAGGGGCTGATGAGAGATCAAACAGAAGGTCCGGTACTGATAGTGCCTGCTTTTGTAACAGAAGCACAGGAACTGGTGATAAAGGGGCCAGATCGGAATATGGAGTTATGCCTTTGTAAGGTCTATGGATGAGAGGAGATCACCCTCCCGAACGCTCTGCAGTATAGAGTGTAGGGACTGCACCTTGAAACACTTGTAGGGAATGAACTTGTTCAAAGACTTGAGGTCGAGAATTGCTGTCCACTCCCCTGAGTCCTTTGGGATCATGAAGTGGGAGTAGAATCTCCACCCATTGATCCACTGGAACCAGTTGTCCACCAGGTTTCGGATGGCCAATTCCATAAGGGCCCGTCTGGACCTGTCCCAAGATATTGGACAGCAAACAAAAAACCTCGGAGGAGGGGAGATGAACTCAAGTTGGAGACCCAATCTCACGGTCCTGAGAACTCAGGCGTCCGATGTTGATTCCTCCCAACTTGAGGTAAAGAAGACCAGACGACCTCTGATGGGAGGAGAGGGGGTGCAGTCATTTAGAGCGTCGGAACAAACAATCTCCTCCTCCTCAAAAGGGATGTTTTCCAGAGAATTGCTGTTATCTACCAGCTTGGTCAGGTTGCTGCTCCTGACGATTTGAACATTGGCCCCGAAGAAAGTGAGAGTTGGATTCAGATCAAAAGGGGGGAGGTTGGGAATATGGCACCTGATGGAATTCTGACCTTTTGCTTGCCGAGGACAGGATCTTCCTTTTATCCCTGGTCTCCATCAGATAAGGTTCCAGGGATGCCCCAAACAGATTCTTCCCCCAAGCATGGAACAGATGCCAACTTCCACTTGCAATGGTAGTCTGTCTGCCAATTGCGCAGCCACAGGAGACATCTTGCTGCCACAGAGGACGCCATTGTCTTGCGGCAAATCTAGCAGAGTTCAATGTGGCATCAGCTGTAAACTGCTGCAGCTATTATTTTGTTCAAGTCTTGATGAGACCTGGAATCACTGATCGGTAAATGATCCTGTAGACTGGTGGAGCCAACGCAGCGATGACTTCGTAAAAAAAGAGGCAGTGGTGGAGGCCTGCACCACACAAGCTGCAGCCTGATGTGTACGTTTGAGGCTCTGTTCAGACCTCTTGTCATCAGGTTTGAGGACATCTTCTGCTTCTGTTGGAGTTCCAGAGGTGGAAAAGGTGGCTACCACAGGGGTATCTACCAGAGGCACTAATAAAACATTGTCCAAAGAAGGGCCCACATTAAACAACCTCTTATCCTGGAATGAGGGACATGGCCCTGATACTGGAGAGGTGCACTGATCCCTCACTAAGTCTAGAAATAGTAAAGGTGATGGGAGCACCTCAGTCTGGACGATAGGTTTGGAAAATGAAGAGTCGCCTTGGACTGAAGATTGCACTTGCGGCTCTGGTGCCATGTCATCAGGGTTCAACTGAGCTGTGACTAAGGCTTCATGAAGAAGAGGCTTAAACAAGGATGGCCTGAACACAGTCACAGAGGTGGGTTGCTCAAGCTTAGATCCCTCTTCCTCTGATAGGTTGGATTCCCTGAGCTCACCTTCCTCCTCCTCTGAAATGAAGAATCAACTATGTTCAGAGGGATAGAGAGAATCCCTATCCTCATAATCCCCCCATTCAGGATAAGAGGTAGGGAAACTATGCTCATGGAGTCTAGAAAATCCCCACTGGGCAGGAGGGATAGCCTGACAGAAGGCTAGGAGAAACCCTTGGCCCTCACTTGCAGGGGGAAGGAGTTGTTGAAACCCCTCTGCAATTCCCTGCCTAATGGCTACCAAGACTGGGAGATCCTTGAGATCCTCAGGCCTACTGCTTAAGGGAGGATCCACTGGGCGAAGGCCAGCAGCAGTGGGAGTAAAAGTGGCTTCTGCCTTGGGCCTGTGTCCTCTTAGACCAAAAAATCTTGTGGATTTGAAGAATCAGGAACCCAGTCTGTTTGTCAAAAACTAGGCCCAGACCTACTCAAAACCTGAGAGGAGGAAGCCTCATCCAGTCTCTCAGGAGACCATGCCTTCAGGTGACTGGTGGAACTGCTTTCTGCCCCTCCAGCTCTAGGAATGGGCTCTGGGCTGACCTATAACTCTCCTGATTAGATTAGGCTCTGGCCTCTCAATTATTCTAAATTTTTGGTAAATTGTTTCTCTAATGCAGCATGCCTCCTTTTTTCAGCTCTCAGTTCAGACTTTGAGGCCTTCTTAGGAGCCAAGGCCTTGGCTCTGATCTTTGCTGCAGCCTCCCTGTTAGCCAAATGGATTCACTGTCTCCTTCTCTTCAAGGGCCTCCTTGAGAATTCAGAGCCCTGGGCCTCATCCAGTCTCGATGTTTCAGTTTGGTACCAATTACTTTCCATACTGCTAGGAATGACACTAGAGGTACTGACAGCTCCTCCCAAATTGTGTCGCCCTAGTTGTGGGCCTAAAGGATCTGGATCATCTGTTGAGAGGGCCAAGAAAATGTGGCTGGTTAACCACCCAATCCAAAATGGCCAACTGTCATGTGCACGGAAGCCAATAGAAAATCCCACTCAAGGGATGGTCTACGGACCCGGCAACACTCTCAGGGCCTAGCCTGTGTTTTCTATAGATCCCACTGCCAGGCACTGAATCTGAGGCCCGACGAACAGCTGTGAGGCACAGATAAGGAATCGGGCCTGTGTGCTGTTAAGGAGAGGTATGGGAGGCTCAGCTAAGCTCTCCTGGCCCAAACTTATGATATCGATGCTGAAGCTGCTTGTACAATGAAAAGGACAGCGGATCCCCACTCTCCTTGAAGGTGCAGCTCTACCAGATCCCCAGGAGCTGCGCTGGTGATTCTTCTTTTTTTTTTTTGTTTCCAAGTTAGTAGCTATCTGTTGAGGTAATTCCCCATTAGGAGAATGAGCGCACACAGGGAGACATATAGAGAGTAGTGTTGGAATAATACACACAGAGCACACAGATATACTGTACAGTAAATGTAGGTTTTTACTTCCAGAAAGTTTAAGCAAAGTCCAAAATAGGCAGTCCAAAGTCATTCACAGGTAAAATTAATCAGTTTTCATCCAGGGATAATCCAAATATCAAATTCCAGTGTCAAAAACAGTTCAATATCAGACTTACATTAAATCCAGTAATATCAGTCAATTAGGAAAAATGGAGCAAGGCAATACTTTCCAACAGAAGGAAACAAAGATACACTCACTCTCTTCTGAGACTCAGACTAAACAACCCAGGTTTCTGGCTCCATCTTTTGGCAGTTGGAAAAACCACACCAACTGCAGTTTTTGCAATCTCTTAAAGACATAGTATTAAAATGTTTATCCTGGTTTATATATTTCTAACCCAAATACCTGTTAGGTGACTTATATTCCGAACACTATCAAGACTCCAGAAACACTAGCTCTGACTTCAAGGAAGCTGAGTCAAAAAGCTGGGGCTAACAGCAGAAGCTGGCTTTTTATAGCGTGGCAGACTCAGTTTGATGACACCAGAGGGAGGAATCTAACCCATTCCTGGACTCTTGACATAGCGTGGAGGAGAAGTGAGGGTTATTTATTCCAGAAACCCTTTGAAGAATCAAGTGTAATTATGTATCTAAGACCCAAAATCCGTAATTAAAATGTTAATAATTTTTTTATAAACCTTCCATTCAACTAATAAAATTCTTAATATCAAAGTAGTATGTTATCACAGTAACTGTCAGTGAAAAGAACATCAGCACTCTTAGAAGTAGTATCAAAGCAAAAAAAAACAACCATATTTCTAGCAACTTTTTATGTAACATAAACGAAATTACTTTAAAAAGCTGAGGTTCTGTCCATTCCTTTGTTAACTGTGAATGAGCACTACAAAACAGATAAACCAGAGGCAATATTTAATAAATCTAACCTTCAAAAAATGAAAATCATACATTCCGATATTCACCTTTATCAAAGTTACTCATTGGAAAAGACTCTTACATTGGGAAAGATTGAAGGCAAAAGGATAAGAGTATGGCAGAGGATGAGATGATTAGATAGTGTTGTCAATTTAGTGAACATTAATTTGGGCAAACTCTGGCTCAGTCATTTTCTAACCCCCCCCCCCGACTACACAGGTTCCTCAGTCTGTCCTGAATAACAACTTGTTGTTATGGAAAGTTACATTTATAGTGTTCTAAATAACCATTTTTCCTTAAAATATGAGACATTAAAATGATTTATTAAATGTATATATAACCCAACAAATTCAAGTTCACTTTTAGTTAGGGAAACTGAAACAACAAAGAATCTATTTGTATTTTCTGTACATTTACAAAAATAATTCTCAAACTGTGATCTGTATAGTTCAGTCAGTTGCAGTGTTTCAAATTCCCATGTTCACTATTTTGCCTTTTCACTTCTAAGTGATAATATAAAAACTTCAAAAAGCTAAAATAAGCAAGATATACATTCTTTAAAACAATCTATATTACTTCAGAAATGATGGAAATATAAATCCCCACTCATCTGAATTTTCAGTATACATAGAGCTCATTTAACAACTATTCATTCAGTGATGATTCAAAATTACAACTGGTCCTCCAATTTACAGTCAATCCAGTGCCCCAGTAAACATGTAATCAAAATTCATCCTGCATTTACAATCATATCACTTGCTATTTCTCCCAAACCTCTGGCCTTTTACACCCAGCACTCTGCTGCCCTGCCACTCTATTCTCTGCCATCCCATCCTGCTGCATTGTGCTCTGCCTCTCACCACTTGTTTTCTTCCTACACCCCTCCTGCAGAGACTGGAGGAGAGTTATGGTGGAGGCAGGCACAGCAGGTCAGAAAAGCATGAGACCCTCATCTAAGGATAGCATAGTCCTAATCTAATGACCTACCAAGTTGCCATTGCCATGCCATTTGATCATGTGATGTTTCACCTAGCGACCAGATCATAAACAATGAAAATTCCAACCCCAATTAGGGTTGGATTTTCTGTACATTTCTCTAAGCAAGAAATAGAAAATAGAATCAGAAAAGGAGAAAAATCTAGCCAATATACTGTTCAGTTTGAGCTACCCATGATACTGATTCTTTACATATAGGGTAAACATTTTATAGGACAAGGCCTGATGATGAATATGCCTTCCAATATCTGATTCCATAATGGCACAAAGAAATTAATAACACTAATAATACCAAAGGTATAGATTTAAAATACTCGACAAATGCTAGTTTATACGTATGCTGGAAATTCATCATGACATAAAATATCCAATGCCTATGTCATCTATACATTATTTTTAATGCAGCTCCAAAATATCAATAATGTGTAAATTAAATTATAAATTAAAAAGTAAAACAGCATCTTATTAAATAACTGTAAAATAATGATTATATTATACAATTAATATTCAGTATAGTTGTTAAACTCCAACTTTGACTAAAAAATAATATTTGTACCTTATCCTTTCACTTCTAATTTTTTTCTAGCCAGGGACAGGTACACACAATATAGAATAGAAGAGAACATAACAGAATAGAACTGTATTACGGTCTTAGACCAGCAAGACATCAGTATTTATAATATACATAAAAAATACTGACACATTATAATACATTAATAGTGGATAAAAACATCTGTTAAGAAAATATATGTTCTCAGTTAGGGGCACTCCTTGGTTTATATGAGTGGAAAGCCAATAAGTATGTTGTAAATATCGTTTTCCAAAGTTTGTTCTATCTCCAAAAATTGTCACAAATTTGTAACCATTTTTTTTCGAGTAGACATTGCAGCAACACAGAATTTTGCCACTGCATGCGTAATAGCTAAGTTTGAATCTTGGAGGATAAAGTCTACATAAAAATTGTCTGCCCTCCCTGCCAATCTCTCTAGTAAGGAGAAAATATACAATGACCTATAAACTCTGTATAACTCACAGTACAATAAAACATGTGAGATATCTTCCACTTCTCCTTTACCACATATACATACCCATTCTGCTGTTGGTGTTTTCTTATATCTGCCCTGAAGGAGGGCTGATGGAAGAATATTAGATCTGGCTCTGAAGAATGGTATTCTTTGTTTTGGGAAGATCAGATCACTTAGATATCTTGCTGACTCCCACACTCCGTTTAATTCTGTTCCTGCTGTGGCAGGAACTTGTTCTTGGAACTCCATGTCCTTCATTCTACTGATTACTACTTGCTTTGCTTAATCAAAGCCTAGGGACATTAAGAATACTGGTGAGAGCCCATAAGAGCCCAGTTTGTGGTCTGTTGCCTGTTTCCAGGGGGAGGGATAGTTATCAGTCAGTACTAGAGGAGTCAGTCCCTCTGGGAAGAAATGCGTTTTTAGCCAATGAATGATCATCATCTTCCAGGCTCTTACTTGAATTTGAGGCATGCCTGTCTCAATTCTTAAGTGGACATTTGGAGTTCCTTTGGGTGCAGCTAAGATGGCTTGCAGGAATTTGGTTTCTATAGGTTCTAGCAAATCTTTTTTTTTTTTTTTTGCANTTTGCAAAGATTCCTGTTTGTGCCCCATATAGAATTTGTGCCAATGTTTTGGCCTCAAAAAGTTTTAAGGCCGCAGGTACTAATTGCCCTCCACCGATGTAAAAAAAAGTGTTTAATTGCATTTGAGGATGTATAGGCTGCTTGCAATGTGTGATCCAGGTATGCCTTCCATGTCCCTTGTGAGTGGAAAACTACCCCAAGATATCTGAATGTCATAACCTGTTGTAAATTATATCCTTCTATTTTCCAGGAGTATTTAGGTCTTTTAGCAAAAACTAAAACTTTTGATTTATCAAAGTTAAGGACCAGCTTATTCTGTTTACAAAATTAAAGTGTTCCTGTAATTGCTCTCTTCAGTCCTATTGGAATTTGTGAAATTATAGCAGCATTGTTGGCATATAGGAGAATCGGGATTTTACGTTGTGCTACGTTTGGAGGATGTAAATCAGGGTTCTGTAAGAGGTTGATCAGAGGGTTAATGTAGAAGTTAAAAAGGGAGAGGGATAAGACACAATCCTCCCTTACCTCTTTTTGTACTCTTACTGGGCCGGTTAAAGTCCCTTGAGGATTACATCTCACTTTCAAATTAGCATACAATATTTCTATGAGGGAAAGGAGGTGTTTATCGATGGTAGTGCATTTTAATTTCTCCCAGAGTGTTCCTGGATATTGAATTGAAGGCCTGCTTAAAATCAAGGAAGACCATGAAAAGAGATGACTTTTTTTGTTCATTTATTTATTTTTTTATTCATTTACCAGATGGTGAAGAACCAAGATATGATCCACCGTAGACCTTCTTTCTCTAAAACCAGCTTGCTCATCTTTAATTATCCCCCAGGAAATTAGCCAACCCTGAAATTTATAGTTTAGTTGTTTGGCATACAATTTACTAAAAACACTCAGAAGGCTAATAGATCTATAATTACCTGGGTCATTTCTATCACCTTTTTTATAAATTGGTACGATAATTGCTAATCCCCAATCTCTTGGCATATGGCCCGTTTTATCTATAAATGTAAACAGAGATGCTAAAAGTGGAGCCCACCAACTGGCATTCTTTTTTATTATTTCTGGCAGGACATTATCAGCACCTGGTGCCTTATTAGCCTTGAGGGTTCCGATCAACCGGGATATCTCTCCTGGTATAACCAGGGGCCAGTAAGGAGTTTGGTCTAATAATTTGGCTCTCCTTCGTTATATAGTCAGGGTCTGTGTATAGCTCTCTAAAATATTCTTCCCAGGCATGATTTGGTATCTGATTAGTTGGGGGTAGAGGGACACAATATATTAAAACATGAAATAATTAGGTCAGACAATGGCCTAAAAGTTAGCAGCTTAGTAATTTATGTTCAATATTTCTAACCCTTCTCCCAAACTATCGCAGAGAAGGGTTTTCTTTAAAAACAACTTAACTATGTTAGGAATTTTTTATAATAAACAATGAAAGTAACAGCTAAAATAGGCTTTTTTTTGCAGCTTGTTTGCATAACTAAGACCTGAGTTCAGCAAACAAACAGCAACATTTTATTTTTCAATTTAACAGTCCTAATACTTAAAATTAACCAGCACCACCTCAGTAAAATACATTTCTGTGGCTTTGGCTGGGTTCTTACTAATGCATATACCAACTTTTGTTTTTGGCAACCTTTTTGAAAAGTAAAGCATGGACTCTTTTTCAGAATTAAAAAACAGCAGTTAGCTCTACCTACTAGTTGGCAGCAATGTGTACATAACAAATTATTCACAATTTTCACTCCTTTCTCCCATCAATAAACTCCATCCACATTTTTTTTAAAAAAAGCTCATTCCTGCAGCTTTATTGGCTTTAAATTACTGTGGTTTGAAGGAAAACAACATCAATATCTGAATAGTGAAACCTTTGAAACAATATAAAATGAAATTTCATTTTGTCTCAAATTTGGGATAAAACTCAGGAAGAATACTGTGTCCTTCTTGAGTGGAGAACATCAGAAAGGGTTTGTTAAACTCAAGACAGTTTTGTACATTCTATATATACCCAGTGCTGTTATTGTTTTAAACTAACGCTGTTTTTTAAAGCAGCAAAGTGTTGCATCGCTCTAATTACTCCAAATATTAAGACTATACTGGACTTTGGATTCAAAGGTGAAAAAATACTTTTCACTACACATGGATGCACACTTGGCACATACTTCCAAATCCTTAAAACAATTATGTCTTTTGTCAGGATCAAGTGGCAGCTGTGGAGGGCAGCCATATATAGCTGGCTTAAGGAGATGCCAACAAGCATTGGTGGAAGAAACAGAAGAAATCAACAGCTAAATCTTTATTCTGGAGTACCCTCTGCTATGTCTCTAGCAACATAAATGGACCAATGTTTCTTCATTAGAATTTAATATGGTGCACCAGTTTATTGGGTAGTAATATTGCTAGTAACAGTTTTAAAGTCTTCAAAAATTCCTTTTTTACAATCCTTTAATCCTGTAATTCAGGGTAGTGTCAGGGTGACTGGATGGAGCTGAGCATTTATTGGCTGGTAGCCCTTCCTGATGCCATGTGGAGTTTGCAACATATTTTTTTCATTGCGCCCTAGGAGAGAAACATCTGCCGTTGCCTAGCATTGACCTCTCAACTTTCCAAGTGGAAAGCCTCGGCCACCACACTGCTCTTTTGAAGACTTAAAGAAAAGTATTCATTATTTAATCACACTTCTATAATTTATGCAGACTTAAATCCTATTAAATAACTGAAGAGCTATTTTCCACATATACTCTACTGAGCATGTGCTACAGTTAACAGCTAGCTCCAAAGATTTTGCAAGGCTTCCAGTTTGCAAGGCTTCGGCGATGGCAGGAATCCGTGATTGTGCGCGGTTTCTGCTGCATTCACTGCTGGAGTGCCCTCGATCCAGCTGAATTTGGAGGCTATAGTTACCCCGTAGAGGTAACTGAAGATAGGGGAGACCCAGCAGGGGTCCAGGGAAATTGCAACCCCCCTCCTCAGCTGACTTAACTTTCTTTTCCGAAAGCGGTGGAGCGGCGGTCAGCAATGGCCACCACAAAGAAGCTTTCATCCGGATAAGAATGCAGGACGAAGCTGAGAAAGTGAAAGTTTTTGGCTAACCGGATAATAGATACATTTAAAACCCTGGAATTTTAAGCTTCATTAAGATACATCGTTCCCGAACAAGACGGAAAAAGCAGCGAACTGAAAAGGGAAGTTTGTTTTTTTCACCTCTCCTACCTTACGGTGACAGCAAAATGAATGAGTAATAGGAAAAACTCAATTTTGGCATCAGTAGTAATCTTGAAAACTAAAGCCAAGGGGACAATGAAGATTTCTGAGCATTGGGGGGGGGGGGGGGGAGAGAACTCTTTTTGATATAAGTGGGAAGGGAGAGGAAAAGAATAAATATTAAGATTTTGTTGGAGAGGCTGCTTGGAATTTATAAGAACAGAGCTAAACTGTGACAAGACTTCTAAAGATATATTTTTAATTGAGCTTGTAACTGAACTTATACACTCCAGGAGAGAAAGTATAAAAAGAAGAAAGTGCTAAATGAAAACAGTCTGTGTATATTTGGATTGACATTGGGATTTTGGAATCATTATTTGAAAGACTAAAAAACATTTGGGCTGATAAAAAAACTTTTAACAATGGCACGACTTGTTGATGAACTGAAAATGGAATTTAAAAAGCTAAAAGAAGAGGAACAAGAGTGAAGGGCTCTTCTGGATCTGTTTCCATTTTTTTAGAAAGGGTGATTTTCTACCTACCAGAAACTACAAAACAGAAGAACTGGGATGAAGAAAGAAGCCATCTTTAATGAACAAACAACTTTATCTGGAGAAGAAAAGGGAAAGAGGAAAGAGAATGGAGAATTTAAGATTTAAAAAAAAACCAAAAAAGGAAAATAAGGTGAAAAATTGATACAATGTCAGAAGCAAAAAAAGAGGAATACAGAAAGGTGGAGATTAAGAAGGTGGAGATTAAGGACAATGGGTAAAAAGCAGGATTGGAGAAGAAAGGAAAGGAAAAAGGAAAGAGAAGTTACAAAGGTTTAAAACAAGATGTAAAGAAACAAGATTTATTTAGAGATAGTGGGTAAAATATGATTAAAAAAAGGATTCTGCAAAAGTAACAAGAATTGATATGTTGTATTTATATTTGAAATAATGTTAGAAAACTGGATTTAATAATAGAGCTTAATTTGCTTGGATTATTGTTTTAATTATATCATAAACTTATTATTCTTTCTTATTTTATAAATAGTATGTAGCTTTAGAATGTACTAAGAAGAATCAGAATGAAAAGTATATAATATTTTAAGTGTTAAATTTAGGAGAAAGATTTAAAGGTGTCATACTTCAATCAGTGATTACAGGAGAAATTTTGTGTTAATTGAGAAAAGCATAATAGAAAATTGAAATAGAAAGACAAAAGATATACACAAAATGATTTAAACTGAAGATGAAATAAAAAAATAGAATTAAGAGAGTGAAGAAGAGGGGAAAAACTATATAGGAAAAGTTGAATGGTAAAATAGATATGATTGGGATAAAAGTGAGCATGAATTCGAATTTATGTCTGTATAAAAGATGTAACTCCAAGGAAGCTCCGTTCCACAAAAGAAGTTTTAATGTGTTTTTATGTTTTGTGTTTTGTTTGTGTATGTTTGTTTATTGAAAATCAATAAAAAAAATTCAAAAAAAAAGTATTCATTATTTAACCACACTTCTATAATTTATGCAGACTTAAATCCTATTAAATAACTGAAGAGCTATTTTCCACATAGGCTCTACTGAGCATGTGCTACATTTAACAGCTAGCTCCAAAGATTTTAGATTTCTCTGCTAAGGAAAAGGGATAACATCAATCTACCACTAGTTTATTAAAGACGGTTAAAATTTAAAAAAGTCTTAAATGGATCAATTCTGACAATATTCTAATTCAGCCCTTGGCAATTACTGCATACAGAATTTTTATTAATTGTAGAAAAAGGCAGATAAGTTATTCTGCAAATCACGTAGGCTCAAACTTGGTATTGTTAAACAGAATACATGAATGTACTTGAGTTACAATGGCAATTAACTGAACTTGTGGGAAGCTGGCAGGGAATGTGGCAAATGGTGATCACATGACTGCAGGATGCTGCAACCATCATAAGTGCCAAAATCACAATCGAGTGTCTGTGGAGTTGCTGCAACACTTGAAAATTTGAGGACTGGTCATAAGTATCTCTTGATCAGCATCATTGCAACCTCAGTCACTGAACAAGTGGTTGGTAAGCAAGGACTACCTGCAATATATAAATAGACTGATTGATCATAAGTTTACCAAAGAAACTGCATACAGTCCAGAACACTGAATTTTGCCCACACTTCCCTAGCGGTTTCTGTATCATTTTGTAACTTAGCACCATCCAGTCTTGAAATTTCAAATGGTGTTATTTTCAAAAACTAGGAAAAGGCTTGAAAAGTTAGAAGGGCACATTCCATTGTTTTGCTCTCATTCCATGGCAATATTTTATATTCAACCATTTTACAAAGTCTTCATAAAAGAATGAAGTGATGTATTATTCTTCTCAATTGCTTTTAATTGCCCTATTGATATTGCATATTTTAGGTGTCACTGAAATTGTCACAAATTTTTAAGATATGGG
Source organism: Laticauda laticaudata (assembly GCA_004320025.1). Classification (NCBI taxonomy): domain Eukaryota; kingdom Metazoa; phylum Chordata; class Lepidosauria; order Squamata; family Elapidae; genus Laticauda; species Laticauda laticaudata. Next base: position 55,067 of record BHFT01003287.1, on the reverse strand, counting down.
GGACATATTTTATAACCCCTAGCAAAAAGTTACAAATTTTGAATATTATATTAAATTTAATATATATAACATATAATATAAATATAATATATAATATAAAATGTAATATATAATAAAAATATAATATATTAATAATATTTTAGTAGAATACATAGTGCCTATCTAAACAGTAGACCAATTCTACACAATCAAGCTAGAATCTGTCCTTTGCTGTCATTACGTTTTTTAGAAATTGTATGAAGTTTTAAAATTTGCTTGTTCCAGCAGTATGGCTTCTAAATAACTATCATAGTTTTAAAATATTATTTCCCCTTTCTTCCTTTTTTAATTAATCATTTTATATGGAAAACTCTTTTTAAAAAGTAGAAAAATTAAAAGATTAATGTAAAGATTACTGCTCATTTTATCACTGAGGAAGGATTAATCTTAAAAATCAGAATATACGGATTTATTTTTAACAAAAAAAGAGAAAGGGTTTTAAAAGTTTTTTAAAACTCTTGAGCTGAATGCCAATTCCACTAATATGTTTTATTAGTTAAACATAAATCACCTAACAAAAAAAGAGAAAAAAATCCACTAAAAACACAACTTTCTTATTTACGTTTCTTTCATTGCGCTGACTGATACATAAAATTTAAATTTTTCATATTTCTAAACACAAGTTCTTTAATTATTTTCCCCATGAAATCATACTCTGAATGTTTAAATTTGCAATGAATAGACAGACAGATATGGAGGCCATTCTTGTATGTAATCATCCATTGTGAATATAAGATACTATTGATATATGGTAGTCCTTGACTTGTAATAAATTCTGCCCATCATGGTTTAAGTTGTCATAAAAATGGGACATAAAATGGGTCATCCACATGGCCCACTCAATTTTACAATCTTCTGTGGCAGTCATAAAGCGAATGTTGCAACTGTAAAGTAAATGCATTTTTCACTATAGGCCAGGGGTGTCAAACTCAATGGGTCCATGGATTTAGCCCATGGGTCAAATCAGGTCCGCTTAGATCCAGCCCGCAGCACCACCCTGGAAATAGTAAGAGCTGCAGGAAGCCATTATGGCCAAAAATGAGGCCATTTTCACGAGCAGAGGGCTAGCAAAACAAACTAAAAACAAATCAAAAGGAGAAATGTCTTCTCTTTTACATTTGAGCATACAATGGGTGACAGGAAAGGAGAAAGGGAAAGAGGAAAGACAAAGCAAGGAAGGGAAAATAAAGAAAGATGGGAAGGAAAAAGAAAGGAGAAAGAAGGGGAAGGAAAAAGAAGAAAAGGAAGGAAGGTAGCAGAGGTGGTATTCAGCCAGTTCGTACTGGTTCAGGCAAACTGGTAGTGACAATTTGGCCTGGATCACCGATCTAGTAGCAACTTCTGGCCGGCCAGGTCCCCACCCGGTTGCCACTCGCTTGCCCCTTCCGGGCACTCGATGCTTGCCTCACCCACCCCCACCCTCTATATGTTGTTTTCATCATGTAGCCCAGCTAATTGCATCACCAGTCATCTGCTCAGCTCAGCAAAGGTAAGCAATGCATGCTGCCCACTCACCCTTCGCCTTGGGTCGGGGTCCAGGGCCCCTGGGATGCACCATTCCCTGAAGCCCCAGAGCTACCGCCTGCCACCCTCCCGTGGTTGGCTGCCAGGGAAGGCAAGCCAGAGCTGAGAGTCGTCATTTCCGATGCCCGGGCAAGTCCCTCCGGTGCATTAGTAGCAGGCAATAGGGTGCACCTGCGCAGCCAGTTCATAATATAGGGTGGCAGTGCAGGGCGTTGGAGAAGCAGAGTGAAGCCGGAGGTTGGTAATTTTTCTGCAAGAAGTTTGCAGTTGCTGAGTGATTTTTTTTGGTGTGGCCGTACTCCAGCCACACCAAAAAAAAAAAAAAAAAAA